>CM040753.1:34466515-34565184 GCA_022829145.1 Albula goreensis
AATAGAAATAACATTATGCAGAAATGAATAACTTATTAAAAACAAACATATAGGAAGCACTTTTAATGGTGTCAGTGTGACTCTACAGGTGTATTGCCAGCTTGTGCTGATTTATCATATTCATACAAACATACATAAATATACATTGTTTGGTATTGTTTGCAGTAAAGTCTACAGTGCCAAAAACAGATGTGTAAGAAGTTGGTCTATGATTGTTGGTGTGACACTGGAGGTATTACAGTGACACTGATTGCCTAAGCTGAACACATGACTTCATTGCCTGGATTTTGTAATCAGTGATGTCACTGACAGTGCGATTGGGGACAGAGGGAAGTGACACAGCAGAGAGGAAATGCTGTGAAGAGGTGACAAAAATTGCCATTTCTGGAATATAAGCACTCATCTTTCTAGAAACAGTGCTTTTTATATCCGTGGTGTGGCATAAAGTTTACATGCAAAGCATGAACACTCATCATTCTCCCACACTGATCTGCCACCCTACTTACTACCTTATCATTGCGACAGAGTGTGTCACAAACATACACAAGCACTGTGTCATATTTCTGATAGAGTAACACAGAAATATGAAGCTGATTCAGAATAACACAGGAATATAAAGTTGCTTCAAGATGAAATGATTTTTTTTCCTGTTTCTTTTGCTTCTCTGATAAAATTTTGACAATGTTTAATGTAATGTTGGTATGTGTAAGCCAGTCTTGTATACTGCTTGAATAAAAGTTCTTACTCAAGTTACTGTACTTAAGTATCTTTTGGGCAACTTTGTACTTTGACTGAGTAGTACTCTTATTAAGAAATGATATACTTTTTACTCCATACATTTCAATTGTCAATGATTGTTACACGTTACATTTTGTATGCAGTGGCAGAGCCAGAGGGGTGTCCGGGGTGGCATTGGACTCCCCTGATATCTGATTGGCCACCCCAGGGTCCCACCTTAAAATTTCATTCGCTATCACTGGCAGTTTGATACTGATTGACATCTCTTGTTGAAAGAAGCATTCATTTTGCATCCGGCAGCGCCTTTTTCAAATCGAGGACGAGGAATAGGAAATATTCCTGCAGCTCACGATTCACGCAAGCGACTGATGCAACTATGGCAGAACTGCGGCAAAAGCACAATATTGAAGTAGGTTTTAGGGTTTAGCATTGGGTTTAGGTTTCCTGAACAACATTTACAAAAGTTGAGTCGCTGTGTAGATGCAATTTGGCTCCATAACAGACCAGATAAGAGAGATCGGTTCCCAATTTAACCAAACATTATGTTTACATCTGTGCTAGTAATACAAGCCACATATTTACAGTGTAGTGTTGTAAGTTACAGTATTCGAGTGTTTAGCTAATGTAGGGGAACACAGCTGTCAGTGTAGCGTCCCTTGGCTTAATAAAGATGATGCATAGAGTTTGACGGGTGCTTTCGTTTTCTTTTATTGTCTTGTCGATTGTGAACACCACGAGCACCGTGAAAACTACAAAAGAAATAAAAGAGACATACTCACAGTGAACCAAAATGCTACAATAATCATGTACAACGTCCACACTGTACAGCAAAAAAACTACAAACATGGAGCATAAAAATGGACAGGGGCTGCGTTCCAATACTCAAATTCGTCTCCTCCTTTCCTCCCCTCCTTTCCTCCGTGCCCCGGAAGCTGATTATGTGTCCTCCTTTCCTCCACTGTTCCCAAGCGCAATCTCGCCTCCTCCTTTCCTCCTTTCTCGTCTCCTCCAAACGGAGGATACATCGATGTATCCTACCACTGAAGTCTTTTCACATTTCTGCGTGACATCACTGTCCTCACGACCAGTCAGATTAAATGACCATCCAACAGAATATTTCACCATCGAAAAGTTCTAAACATGACAAGGGATTTACCAACACCTAAATATTAGTGCCAGAACAGTAAACAGTAATCAGGCAATTTACATTGTGAGAAAACTTTTGCGTTTTCGAACATAACCACTTTGATGCGATATAGCCTATTCATGTTTTTCAGATACAAATGGTCAATTTACCAATGTAAAATTGAGCGAGTTTATGTTGCGGTAAATTTATTTATTCCTTGTAGAAATGCTTATGTAACATCATGAGCAGAATGCGAGAAACTGACATTCATATTTTAATGCAGGAACAGGGCTGGTGGTGTTAGAGAAGCGTGATTGGCTTTGGTATTCTCAGAGTCGTTCGAAATTATTACTTCATCAATAGCCGACGTCGACTTTGATGACGGGCGAATCGGATTAGCTGTTCTAACTTTCGATTCATCTCCTCCTTTCCTCCACTCGTTTCCTCCCCTCCTTTCCTCCACATATTTCCGGCATACTTCCGGGGTAGGAAAGGAGGGGAGGAAAGGAGGAGACGAGAAAAAGTATTGGAACGCAGCCAGGGAAACCTTAAAACCCAAAGCGCAGGGTATGCTTTCAGGACGTCAGTTTCGTTGGTTTTTTTTTCTTTCCCTTTTCATTGCCGGTCAATGTAATCACCATTTACCAACCAATAACAACATTACCGTAAATATTTTAATTAATGCGGAATTGAAATTATGTTTGAGGTCATTTACAGTCGGTGTTCAGCAAGTTAACATTTAGTAATTTGAAATCCTTTAACTCAGTTTGATTTTCATACTTCAACTCAAAAAAAACTATTTTATCAATCTGTTAACATTACTCAAAAGATGACATCAATTTGGAGCCTGTTTGCTATGGTAACGGTGTAAGAAATTACAGCTACTGACTGCAGAGTAGGGGTGACCAAGATCTAACTAGTAACTTAGCTGGTAGTTGATTTCAAGGTACAGTTACGATAATAGGGATTTCTGTTTTTTTTTTTTTTTTTGGAAATTTGCTTCCATAAATGAAATGTGCACATTATGTCACACACAAAAGCTATCTTATCTTTTCTATTTTATTTTCTGAAAATATTTTGGATGTTCAACACTTAAAGACCCACATTATATATTTTTATCAAAACAGAATGACCCAGCTCTCTCCAGTATGTAAAAACAGCACAGTATGTGTGTGTGTGTGTGTGTGTGTGTGTGAGAGAGAGAGAGAGAGAGAGAAACTGAGCTGCAGTTCTGAGACACTGGCTCTTCATAATATGTTAAATCTAGTGAAGGTACCCTATTGGACCACGCTATCGCTACATTGAAGAACACTGGTTTAAGTGAATTATCACTTCTGCCTCTAATCAGCAATCACTGGATTAATTCATGCTCCTTAGATGCCAGGTTAGTAGGGGTGTAGCAGTACACAGAAGTTACAGTTCGGTTCACACCATGGATTTGGATGTCACGGTTTGGTACGAGTAAAGAACAGCGTGAAAAAAGCAACAAAAAAAACCACAAATGCATAAGGCTAGGTTTCTTTTTGTTTATTTTGAAAAGGTTATGTGTGTCATTTGCACTCGCCATAGTGTGACTGACTCAGACACCAATCAGCATGAGCTAATCTTAGCATGTTGCTAACTTGCACTTAACTTACAGTTTAAGGTTTCCGGGTGGAACTTGCGCTTGTGAAATTTCGTTCCGCAATATGTTCATCAATCTTCGTGAACAGGCAATAACGTATTCTCCGTACGACTGGACATATGGAGAACGTGCACCATTCTCCATATGTGTTACAGTGCACCAAACTGTAACGTCTGTACCATGAAGTTTCAGGACGAATATACGTACCTTTACACCCCTACACGTTAGGGTTACACACTAATTTTTGCCATGGTAGACATGGTAGGGGTAGACTTCAGCACCCCTGAAGTAGCCTTGGCCACCCCATGTATAAAAGTCTAATTCCGCCACTGCTCTAGTGACCACCAATGATAGTGATATCGCCAACTGTAGGGTATTGAAGGTAACTGAAGCTCTGCGGACATGATCTGAAATGTGATTCCCTCTCCCTTATGCATTACTTTGCACAGTCTAAATTTATATTACAATGATATTTTCAGGTAAAGGTCCTACCTAGTGCAGCTATAATACTTTTAATACTTAATACTTTTACTCTAGTGGTATTGTAAAGGGTGACTTTTAGCTTGTAACGGAGTCATTTTCCTGGCAAGATGTCTTTACTTTTACTTGAGTATGGTTTTCAGGTACTCTATACACCACTGGTGGAATGTGGCTCCTTCCTGAAATCACAGCACCAGCTGGATGGGAATTTCCCAAATCCAGCTGCCTAACCAGGCAATAATATGTCTTAAAAGACTATTGGTAATAGAAACAACGTTTTCTTGTTTGCCGTACTGTGGGTTCATCTCACTGCCCACCGTCGTTAGAAACCCCAGGAATTTCCTGGACGCAGCTGGAATTCCACTCTTAGACTGGATACTGGAAGCGGGGAATAACAGACTGAGAAGGACAGGTGAAACAGGACAGGTGAAGAGTGAATGTGCCAGTCCATCAGCATCTTTGCTGGATTTTGGCTTTTTTTTTACTTCCATGTTTCCTCTGTCTCTGTGCTATGTGCTTGTATTTACGTTTCCCTCATGTGGTTGTTCCACCCTGGGTTTCCCCGCATTTTTCTGAGCTGGAGAAATGGTCGAGGCTAGCCTGCTACCACGGTCGGCTGACCTGCATTACTGGGTGTGTTGCACAGTGTGACACATGCTCGAACTGTTCGACTGCAGAATACTTGTAATGTTGAACGGTAATAAGTAAATAAAACAAGTGGCTTCACAAATAGCGTTTAATTCCGAGCGAGGGCCTCGTTGCAAGTGACAACCATCTTGAGCACTGCTACATTAACTCTACTCTGTCTAACGTTAGTATCTTGACACCAATTACAGAACAGTGCCTCCTAGAGAAATCAGGCAGTGTATGTATTTTAAAGACAGGACACAACATCTCCTCTCTGTAAAGATTACACCTCTGGAACAATGAATAAATGGCAATGCTAGTAATAAAAAAACATCATTACAAGTAAGCACATTCAACAGCATGTTCTCAATAAAGCAATACTGTGAGATTTCAATACAAAGTTAACTCACCAAAGACATAAGTACATTAAAGTGTGTGTGCACCACGTATAGAGGCTGTATGGCACTTCATTTTTTCTTGTTTCCTCTGGACTGTAGTACGCACAGAAGCAGCATGAGATGTCACAGCCAGGGGCAGGGGCAGAATGTCCAGTTTAGTGCGCATTTTCCTGCCAATTTGTGTGGTGACGTGGAGGTGGTAGAATGAGGGGTGGCACGGTAGGCTTGAAGCCAGTCCAACACAGCCTCTTTCCATGGCCATGGCTGTTGTATGGCCATCTGGATGCAGCTTCTCAGCGCACGATGGAACCATTCAATGGCTCCTTTGGCTGCTGGGTAGAAACTGATGTAGTGATGTAAGCTCATTTCTATAAGAATTGTGGCAAAAACCGCAGAGGTGAATTGAACACCTGTCTGTAACAATACTCTCAGGATTACCATGTTGGCAGATGACGGAGGTGAGGAAATATAACAACCTCACTAGTAGCGGTATGGGAAAAAGCAAGCTCAGGCCACTTGGAGTAATAGTCTATCAACATAATAACATACTGAAAAGCAGGGACAGCAGTTTCAATTGGCCCAACAATATCAAGGCCTAGTTTCTTCCATGGCCCGTCAGGCAGCGGTACAGGTTGCAGAGGAGCAGGGTGAGTACTGGCGGTTTCATCATTCGATTGGCAGAGGACACATGCAGCTATGTAAGTCTGTACCTGCAAATCCATCTTCAGCCACCAGTAAAGATCTTGCAGACGCTGCTTCGTACGTACAACCCCTTGGTGACTGTCATAGGCTAGTGTTATCAATAAATGGTGTAAAGAGATTGGTTCTATGAGTCTAGAGCCTCTAAAAACATAATTGTCCTTAACTGAGAGTTCGTCTCTGACTTTGTAGTAAGCCATCAGGTCAGGGCTCACAGCTTTAATGGAAGGTGGCCAACCACTCTCAATCTGTGCACATAGAGCTGTCATTTCAGGGCAAGCAGAACAAGAAGAGTCAAAGTCAGCTACTGGCAGGACACTTCTTCTTGCAGAAATCTACCAATTCAGGTTTCACGTCTGTAGTAGGGTCAGCAATGACAGGCAAGGGAAGACGTGACAAAGACTGTAGACAACATCATAGTCAAAACAGAGCAGGCGTGCTGACCACCGTGCAATGTGCATACCAGTCAGACCAACACCCTTTGTGGTAAGTAGTGTCGTGAGGGCTAAGTGGTTGGTTCGAAGGGTAAAATGACAGCCCAACAAGCATGTCCTCCATTTTTCCGCAGCATGTACGCACACAAGTGCCTCTTTCTCAACAGTAGAGTATTTGCGCTTCGTTGCAGTTAGTGTGCGAGATGCAAAAGCCACCGGTTTCTCTGTGCCATCTGGCTGTTCTTGAGTAAAAACAGCACCAAGGCCATTATCACTAGCATCTGTAGAGATCACTGAATGGAGAGAAGGGTCAAACAGTGCGAGTGCAGTGCAATCCACAAGAAGCTGTTTGACTTAATCAAAACCAAACGTTCACCAAACATTTTCTTATTATTGCTCTTCTCCAAGGTAAGAGAAAATTTTACGAGTGGTTTGGAGCACTCTTACCAAGATAAGAAAAAACATTTCATTTTCCCAGTCCACAAACTGTTTGTCCAATGCAAGGAAAGAAATACTATTGGTCCATTGATCCCAATTAAGACTATAAAAACCCTTGAATGATATTGCATGCGTTCAGCTTCTCAATGGCCTATATACTGCTCTTAGATGCTTTGGCCATCCAGGCCTTATGCAGAGAACATATTACTAGAGATCGCACAGACCTATTTGATGAGACGGATGAATGGTTGCTGACAGCACTGCTTTTAGATTTGTGCAGAACTGGACATGATGGATAGTTCAGAGTCAGACTCAGAGCAGGAGCCTTCAAGTACAACTTAAAGCTAATCATGTAGGCTATGCTTTTAGATTAACATGTGCTTTATTTATGAGATTATCAGTACGACTGTAATGGGGGTGCACTCAATCGATGACTGCATAAGTAATACAAGTATAGGTTTAGGTTATTTGCAATGTTAATCTCATTCTGCAGAGCAACCAGATGTGCAGAGAGATAGAGAGAGGAGGCCAGAGCCCAGTACAGGGAAACATGAAAGGGACAGCAACAGCACTGAAAATCCATTATTTTTGCCCATCTTCAGTCCAAGGATTTTGACGTATGTTTCAGTACCACCCAAAACAAACCCTTCAAAGAGTCCTTCCCAATGTATTCCACTCCAAAGATGGCACAAACAGAAAATGGCTGACATACAATGAAGTAACTCACTCTTTATTCTGCTCAGTATGTTTTGCATTTGCAAAACCTTCAGCCAGTGACAGTGGAGTGGAGGCATGCAGGCCTGGAAACAGGCCCATCAGAGAGTACAGGAACATGACAGAAGCAAGACCCATAGAGAAAGTGCAAAAGCCTTTTTCCTCAGAGTCAGCAAAGCAGACATCCATACCCTTCTGAGTGATAAGCAAATGTCAGTTCAATGAGACCAGGTCACAAAGAGGAGACAGGTCATGGAATGTGCGATTGACGTAGTTAAAGTTATTGGTAAATGTGGGCTTACCTACAGAAGACACAGACATGAAGCTGCATATAACTTGGAAAACATGGCCGTCAATCCCATTTTCTCTGTAGTTAAGCCCACGTTTACCAATAACTTTATCCACATCAATGTGCAGTGGTTCTGCGAGATGTCACTGATGTTGTCCACGAGAGACTCCTTGCGGTCATTGAAAGTGAGTCATCGACTGGACAAAACTTTGCATACCTTGAGAAACATACCCTTCAGAAGATGGACACAGACATCAAACAGTGTGGTAATGCAACAGAAGGAGCAGCTAATATGCAGGGACAATACAGGGGCTTCTCTGCATCGCTCACAGGAGCGTCTCCTAACCAAGTTCACATATGGTGTTACTCACATGTCCTCAACCTTATGCTAACTGACACCACTGGGGTTGCTGTGGCAAGTGAATCCCTTTTCTCACATGGGAGGAAACCAGTGAGGACAGGAGACATAGATGTCTTGGTGTAATTGGTGAAACCCACTGGTGGGCCAAAGACGAGGCCTTACTATGGAAAGAATTGAAAAGGATGTGACCATAAAACCTGCCATCCTAAGCAAGGCCCAAGGGTACAAGGACGCTCTCCTAAAGGAGCTGAAGTTTTTCCTCAGGATTCCTGAGCAGATGTCCCCTCTCTCTCTAAATACTTGCAAAAGCGCTTGGTGATGGGAACGGAGGATAACCTGAGAAACTGTGCCCAAGATTTTGAGGATGTGAAGAGGGCAGTAGATGACTTTGTTGAGCAGGCCAATGGCATTCTGGAGGAGCAGCAGCACTGTGATGCTGAAGCTCAGACTGCTCTCCCAGAGAAGAGAATGGGAAAAAAAGAAGAGAAAGCCAGGTGAGTTGGCAGAAGACGAGCACATTGCTAATGCAGACAGGAACTAAAAAATCAAGATCCACAATGTGACACTGGACACTTGAAAGTATTCACCACCATTATGCAGCAAATGCAGTGCTGTGCGCAGATGTCTCCTGCGTGGGTCCGGAGCATTTTCCTGAAATGGGCCTTCCAAAGATAGCCATGGAGGAGCTCAGCAAATGCTTACTGGCCACCGTTTAGGCTTTGCAGGCTGAACTGACCAGCCTTGCTCAACAGTGGGAAAGACTGAAACAGTCACCATTGGAGGAGTACAACACCAGAGCTGCCGCCACCAGTGATGAATCAGGGGAAGGCTTTGGGGATCCTGAAGAAAGTGTGGAGTCGGTGAGCAGAAGTTGTTCCACATGTAAAAACAGCTCGAAATGCTGTTATCTTCTCCTGTCTCAGTACAATCTGTTCACAGATGTGCATCGTTGGTTTGAGCTACGAGTTCCTCGTCGCCCTATCCATCACTCAGGTGGCCTGTGAGAGGACCTCCTCAACCATGAAATTCGTGAAGAACCACCTAAGAGCCTGCCTCACTCAAGAGAACCTTGAAGCATTCCTTTTGATGGCAACAGAGAAGGAGGTTCTTATGGGACTTGACAACGATTGACTTGACATCAATGATAAGATGGCAGAGAGCAGCGAGTTACTGCACCGCCTTTTCGTTTACTAGTGGTAATTACTTACTGGTTACTCTGAAGTAGCTATGCAGTGGGTGAAAGGAAATTTGTTGTGAGTTAAAGCTTTTATACATAGGCATGTTTTTTGGACTTTCGTGTTATACTTAAAGTTATGTAGCCAATGTTCAATTTCATTGTGTATAGATCTAAAACTTTTTACTTATTTACATTATCGCAGCTTATGTTCAATTTCAGTGAATGTGTGTGTGTGAAGTTTTTTGATACTTCTGATATGCTTGTAGCTTGAAAATAAAGATAATCATTGAATCATTTGAACACTGAGTCTCATTTTCTTTTTAAAAAGTGTAGGCTAATTTTTTTGTATGTCTAGCTTTGTACATTTGTTTGTGCTATGATTGGTGTATTCCTAGTGAGTTTTTGAGGGTTTACTCACAGCCATGAGTGATGGCATAGTACCTTGAAGACTATTCAGATAGGCTCCTTGTTGGTCAGTCCCAAAATTTGCATTTTGTAATCTGGATAACATTCCTTCCAGCTGAACATAGTGGCTAAATTTATCACTAGTCTGGTACCTGTTACATCAACAAATGGGTAGGGCTGCCCCCTATTAGTCGACCAACCGGTAGTCGATGAGAAGAGTCTTAGTCAACCAAGTTTTCATTGGTTGTTTAGTCCCCTTTTGGGAGTTGCACCTTGTCGTTAAAAAGTTATTAGACTATGTCGGGTAGGAAATCATCCAAAATGGGTGAAAAAAATATTAAAACTGTCATTTACAGTGCGGTTGGGAAGTTATAGTGCATGGGTGGGAGGTGAAATAGATCAAGCTGTTTTTTATTTGTAATAAACATGCTCCGGTGATTTGTGGCGAAGGGAGCGATCCTGCATTTAACCTCCAGGTTCGATCATTTATATCATATAAGGATCGCTCCCTTCGCCATAAATCACCGTAGCGAAAGAAACAGGTGAAAGTAAGCTGGTATGGTCCAGTACTGCGGTACTACCACTAAAAATTACGACTAGAGATTTCACTTAGCAGTGCATGAGTGCGCATGCGCGTCTACTTCCGAAAGTACCAGCAAGAATTTAAAACTACTTTCACCCCTGTTTATATATAAATGTATTATATATAGCACAAAGTATTCAGAGACATGTTATAAGTAATGAATAATTGTACTTAAAAACTACAGTTTTAAAAATAAAGTTAAAAATATAAAACATTCTCGTTCATTTTAATCTGTCGACACCAAAACTCTGTTTTCATTGGATAATGCGGTAGCCTACGTCACGGGTCGTTATAAGGTCAAGAAATAAACTTCACTCATTTAGTCAGCAAGTTTGTCTGCATCAAACCCTTAGGTTAGGACGAAGATGGCGAAAAGAAAAACGTGCGAGGATTACCGTACGTTTCAGGCCGAATGGACAGAGGAATATTTGCCTTTGTGGAGAGAGCAGGTTCTGCGGTGTGTCTAACATGCAATGAAAAATTTAATCGATGAAACGGTCAAATGTAAAGCGGCACTTCCATACACGCCATGCTTCATTTGATTCGAAATATCCAGCGGGGGACAGCAGAAAAAAGGCATGCCAAGAACTACTGTGCAGAGTGCAAGCCAGTCAGCAGCAACTCTGTATATGGACCAATCAAGGTGACTGGAATTCGGCTAGCTTTGCTGGTTCTTTAGCAATAGTAAGGAATGGAAATCCATCCACAGATGGCGAGTATGCCAAAAAATACATGCTTGATGTGGCCAACGAACTTTTTGATGACTTTTCAGATAAAGACAAGATAATCAAACGAATTAAAGACATGCCTTTGTCAGCAAGAACTGTACACGATCGTACCATCATGATGGTAAATCGAGGAAACTGAAATTAGTGCAAATTAAGAACATAAACGCAGCAACATACTTTTCACTTGCTTTAGATGAGTCAATAGACGATAGCCATTTATCTCAATTTAGTGAAATTGCAAGGTATGCTGCCGGTGACACACTGCGTGCTTTTGCCAATAAAAGGGTCAACAAGAGGGTAGGATTTATTCAAGTCTTTCATGGAGATCGCTAAAGACAAAAACCTAGCGATGGAAAAACTTCTTTCTGTGCGTACTGATGGTGCTCAATGTATAGTGGGGAAAACAAAGGATTTGTAGCGCTTCTTCATGAACATGAAAAAAGACCCATCCGAAGTTGGGAATAATTATCCCAGTCTGCTTTTACACAGCAGCGTGCGTTGGTTGTCAAGGGGGAGGGTGCTCAGCCATTTTGAGGCTTGCCTGAGCGAAATTCGGACTTTTCTCTAAATGAAAGGCGTCGAGCATCCTGAGCTAGCTAACAGTGTCTCCTGCAGTTTCACTATCTTGTAGACATGACTGAATATCTGAACCAGCTCAATGTGAAAATGCAAGGCATTGGAAACATGGTCTTATCCCTTCAACAGGCAGTGTTTGCATTTGAAAACAAGCTGCAACTCTATCGGGGATATTGAAACAGGCCGTTTTCTGCACCTTGAAAGACTGAGAGAATTTAAAGATGCGTGCTTAGCAAGTGACCCTGCTCAACATTTTGATCTTCAGCAGCTAGCCGTCTTCACATCTAATCTCTTGCAGTCATTCAAAGCCTGTTTCACAGGTCTTTTTAAATTCATCACTCATCCACACGAGTGTGCACTGGACACAGCTGACCTGACATGCATCCCTGATGTCTCCATCAGAGACTTTGAGGTAGAAGTTGCTCACTTGAACTTAGTCACCCACATGTCTGAGGCCTTCAAGTCACTGAATGGAGAGTTGGAAAGACAGAGCTGGCAAGTGAACATAAATGGACAGAAATGAAAAAACTTCAACCTGAAGACCAGCTGATTCTCAAAACTTGGAACGCGCTTCCTGTCACATACCACACAATGCAGCCTGTGAGTATTGCTGTATTGACCATGTTTGGCTCTACATATGTGTGTGAGCAGTCTTTCTCACATCTGAATAACATTAAGACCAACCTACACTCACGTTTAATGGCCGGAAGCCTCAACGACTGCATGAAGCTGAACCTCACCTCATATGAACCAGACTACAAGGCCATCAGCAAAACCATGCAGCACCAGAAGTCGCATTAATGGAAAGAAGTATTTAATTTATTACTGATTAGCTAATACAACATAACAACATTATTAACAAGAATAAAAAAAATGTATCATATATATCCTGAAACAGATCCAACACACGCAGGCCGAGAAGGAGAACAAAGGTGGAGCGTCATCATCATCATTGTCTCAGGAGGACATGGACATAGAGGAAGTGGAATGAAACGGAGGGATGGACGAGGAGGAGGAGGACGTGTGATTACCCGAGTCTTAAATGTTGGATGTTAGGACATCTAAGTTCATATTTGATTCCTGGATATTTTGATTTTGATTTTGTGTGAAGTTGATTAAACAAATCTGATTTATTAAAACCCCCCAAAAAATAGCTAATACAGCATAACAACATTATAACAACAATAAATATAAATATGTTATAAGTATTCAGAGACGTGTTGTACTTGGTGTATTACTTGGTAAATGTTAGTCTTACTTAAAAAATGCACGCATTATGTCAGACCCGGGCAAAGCACGGTGTGGAGACATATTACATGATAACGCACAGCACACGGACACGGAGGAGGAGAGAGCTTGACAGCCGGTACAGACACGCTTCCCCCCGTCAACAATCCGTATGACTCTCAAGGAAATAATTTTTAAATATTTGGCTTTTATGGCTCTCCCAGCCAAAAAGGTTCCTGACCCCTGTTATAGCTGTTTTATAGTATTGTCAGGAGAGCAACATGCATTTTATAGTTATTTACCCTGCTCCCTTCTTTGATGGTCCCTTGCCATGCACCCAGACACAGCTAGAGAGGGACAAATGGTCCCTCTCCCTCATAAACACCTCCGACCCAGTGATCAAAGGGGGCAACAGGCTTTTCAAGCATGGTAAGGAGCAGACCCTTTTTTAGAAATTAAGACAAACCACTTATAATAGCCAATATGGATCTACATCTGGGATTACCAGTTAAAAGTGGAATTGGGCATGGTACAACCTTCTGTGTTCTTGATAAGCCCCAAGGTGCCCCCCAAATGTAGAATCCTTTGGCAAATATGCTCAACCACAGGGAGCTATCACCTCTCTCTCTCTCTCTCCCTCTGGCTCCTTCCTGTTCTGGAGCATTTGTGTGTGTGTGAGTTTATGCCTGCGTGTGTTTGTGTACTTTAAGATCACTCTACCCTTCTATACCCCAATAATATTAATAAGGTCACATTACAACAGGAGTGTTTCTCAATATAACCGCAAAGCCATTCATGTGCAGGATGGCCTGTTCCTCTCTGTGAACTCTCCTCCCTAAACTCACACATGCTGATGTTTGTTGTCATTGGGATTGTCGTGAAGAGTTGATCACAGAAACATTAATACTGAGGGGATGCCTTGTGTTTTCCAGTTGATTAAGTTTCAGTATAAGATTAAGTCCTGGATAAACCTCCAGGCATTCCCCCACCATAAAATTAGATATGTGAGGACCAGGGAGGATGGGGTGAGACCCTTCTTAAGTTGGGCATGGAACAGGCCTCATTGCTCAGTCCTCATTGCTCAGTACTTCTGCTTCATCTTCCTGCTTCATCACTTGTCTGTTTACCATCTACCATCACTGCTGGAACTATCATACATTTAGGATTTACTTTGCTTTTTGGTTTGGCTGTATTCCTCAGGAGAGATGCATTGACTGGGTAATCTTCATTCATCTGTGATCCTAAGTTGTATTGTTTGCTCTTGTCTTAGTGTTGTAATTATCAAATAAACATTTTAAAGTATTTACTTTGCAAGTGTATATATATGTTTCTGATAAAAGTTGATCCACCAGACTGCTCATTTCTATAAAGGAACTTGGTTATTTAATTAATAGATATTGTTTTTAATAGTAATTATTTAAGTAAACCAATTTTAACTTCTTACCTGTTGGTTAGGTGAGGAGTTGAGAAGTGCCACTTGTGTTCGGTTTTCAGAGTGCTGGACTTTAAATGAGGGCTTTATAATTATCAGAACACCCTGGATTCAGAGAATTGTTATCAATCAATAACACTTGCATTGATGTAGATGTGAAAATGACAATATTGAATTTAAAACACAAAAATGTTTTATGCTTACATGACCTCTGACCTTGTCTGGGGTCATATATGGGCTCACTCTTTGCTGAGACCAGCTAGGGATACTTGACATTGCATTTTTAACGGACATCAGTGGGAAACTGAACCATTTGAACTGTGAGCAGCAAGGCAAAGGTAAGACTGCCGCTGACATAATAAGTGCTGTAAATACATTTAAAGCAAGATGAACATTTTCTCTGTGCATTTACAGAGAAAAAAAGTGCTGCACTTTCCCCCTGTGCAGTCAGTGCTGAATGACAACGCTTCTGCATCTGGGGCTTTTGACAAAGCTACAGAAATTACTCTCAAGTCATAAACAGACTTGGACAAGAGTTTGAGAACAGGTTTTGTGACTTTGATCAACTTGAGCCGTGTGTGTCATTCATTTCAAATCCTTTCATGCAAGTGGACATGACATGCATTGCTGAGCAACTAACTCAAACGTTCAACTTGGACACAGATTAGTACAAAGGTGTATGCACAGCAGCTATGAAAGTTGCCTGCCTTTTTGGTTCAACCTATCTCTGCGAATCTGCCTTTTCTGACATGAATTTCATCAAGAAAAAGCATAGAACATGCCTTGCTGATGCAAATCTACAAGACTCACTCATAGTTGCAGTGTCAAATTATACCCCAGATTACAGTATACTGGTGAACAGCATGCAATGCCAAGTTTCCCACTAACAGACTTTTACAGACAAAGAAAGAGATAACAGATGTTTTCAGTGAAACACCATGGCTGCATTAAATTCAAATATTGTGCAAAAATGCGAAAAATTATTTGTACAAAAAGTGTAACAGATGTGATGATTTGTTAAAAATGCTGCAGATTTGGTGATTCGTACAAAAGTGATATGATTAAAAATGTGAAAGTTTTTTTTTTAATCTTACATAACATAATTTTTACAAACAGGACAGAGTTCATGATTTGTTCAAAAATGTTACAAAGGTAGTGATTAGTAAAAACGAGACATGATTTGAAGATGTGACAATTAATGATTTAATAAAAAATGTTACAGAAGTGATCATTTGTACATTAATATAACAGGTATGACTGTCAAGGAAGATATTTACAAAAATATCAGAGATGTGATAACTCTGACTTTCAAATGCTGAAACAGATTGAGATTAACAGATATAAATAATGCTGCATGTTTAAATATATCTGTGTTTCCTTGGCAAATCATTGTTAATAATTATTGTGAGGAATCATTAACACTAACGTGTGATCAGACAGTCTCTTCACATATATGAATATTTATTATTATTATTATTATTGTTATTATTACTATTATTATTGATAATAATATTATTATTAAAGGTGAACCGTGCAACTTTGTTGTTCAGAAAGTTTGTATCAAACAAGTAGCCCTTCATATTACTCAGTGTCCTCGAAGTAGCTCTCAGTTTCAAAAAGGTTGGTGACCGCTGTGTTCGGCTATTATCTGTTGTTGCACCAGAACTGCATCACAGGCCAACGCATCGT
Organism: Albula goreensis; assembly: GCA_022829145.1. NCBI lineage: Eukaryota > Metazoa > Chordata > Actinopteri > Albuliformes > Albulidae > Albula > Albula goreensis. The sequence goes on from CM040753.1 coordinate 34,482,261, forward strand.
CAGCCTATATCCCCGGTGAAAGGCTGAGCTTGACATGTATATATATGTATAACCTTAACATATGCTGTCAGGCTTTAATAATACATGAAACAGGTACAAATGCAAGTTATTCTTTTTTTAAAAGATAATTGTTTCATTGTTCTAAATGATAAGAAACACAAGAGTTTGTGAGCTATCTACAAATGTGTAATGGTAACCATTCACAACACAGACTATTATAATCATGTAAGTTACAGCAACATAGGCTAGGCTAAATTGGAAATCGATGTATTTACCAGCACCCCATGAAATGCAGATAAGTAGGTTGAAAACAATAAAGCGGTCTATCAAATATGCTACATACTTGGCCTCATCTTGTCATGCTGGAGACTAATCACTGTAACTATCTTTAAAATCAAATAAAATGCTGAATCTTACATTGGTTTCTCGTTTCATTTTTCTACCATGACGTTAGCCTGGAATTTCAGAAACAAGCTGGTGTTAACAACATAAATTCCACGTTTAAATACCGGGGGTGTGGCAAGAGGTTAGCACTCATTTACAGTGAATGACTAAGTAGGTATGTTTGTTTGCCTGCATATCTAGTTTGACTAACATTAGCTATGCAAGTTAGCTGAGTAGATCTTTAAGCAGTTATGCAAGACGTTACGAGCTAGCTACGAGAGATACTTACGGGTAGATTTTATTTGGTCAGTGATTGCTGACCAAGCATTCTCTTTTTTTTCTGGCATCTTTATAATTTGCCTGGTCATAACTATATGCAAGGGTGTGCCACCACAGCTATTAATCTTTCAACAAAGAAACGATCCTCCATAGTTTAATCTTTGAGGATAATAAATCACAAAGTTATTTGTGAGTTGAAGACTCAGGTACTGGTGCGAGACAAACGTTATCATGACCGCGCAACAGGCGACCGGGTCAAAGTTCAGGTGTATTTTAACACAGGGCCACATGGTCAGTGATGGTCACTGTCACCACTGAACAACCAAAAAGAAAAACCGAAGTATGACATTGCGACCGGTGATATCGTTGGTTGCAGCGACGGTCGCCTGACAGAGTCTGAACCAGAGTAAAAACCAATCAAAATGTACACAAGCACAGTTACATATTAAACGTTTAATATCACAGAACACAATCAAACATGGCTGAAAACAAGAAGTGCAGACAGTACAATGTCGAGTACATTAGTTATGGTTTCATTCCCTCACCCACAAATACACAGCTCCCGATGTGCCTGCTTTGCGAGCAGGTTTTCTCCAACGAGGCAATGAAACCCTCATGTTTAAAGGAGCACCTTAATAAAATACACCCTGATAAGGCGTCCAAGGGTGCAGCATATTTCCAGGCCCTCAAGGAGCAGCATTCAAGACGAACGATTTCCAGTCTGTTCGCTCGGAAGGTAAACCAGACGGAGAGCGGGTTAGTGGCCTCCTACAACAGCTCTCTCCTCATAGCCAAGTCTGGGTTGCCATTTACAGTGGGGGAGAGGCTGGTTGTCCCAGCGATAAAAGAGGCCATCTCCACTGCCATGGAGAGAGACCCATCGCCAGTGATGAAGGCTATCCCTCTCAGCAATGATAGTGTGGCACGGAGGGTTAAAGAGATGGTGCTGGATACAGAGTAGCAATTGTATGCCACACTGCGTGAACAACCATTCAGTATACAGCTGGATGAAACCACAACGGGGGACAACAATGTTCCGTTGATGACCTATGTCCGTTATTTATCGGTGAGCGATGTGGCTGAGGACTTCTTGTTCAGGAAGTATCTCTCTACCGATACCCGAGGGGAGACGATCTTCAACGCCCTGGACGAGTACCTGCGGGAGAAGTCCATTCCGCTCACCAACATCCTTGCCTGTGCCACAGATGGAGCTCCTGCTATGGTTGGCAGGTACCGTGGTTTCGCCACTTTGTTGAAGGAGCGTGCGCCCCAAGTGCTGACAGTGCACTGTGTGCTTCACCGTCACAACCTAGTGGCCCAAAAAATCAGCCCTTCACTCCACCAGTCACTAAACGTAGCCGTCAAAGCAATAAACAAAATTAAGGCCCATGCACTGAATGACCGGCTCCTCAGGCAGCTGTGCAGAGAGGATGAAGCCTTTCAGTGCCTGCTGCTCCACACTGAGGTGCGCTGGCTCTCCAAGGGGAACTGTCTCGCTCGGCTATGTGAATTGTTCACAACTGTCCTGGAGTTTCTTGAGGGTGCCAACGCAGCTCTCAGAGACATGCTGTGGTCCTGCCGCTGTGACATCTTTTACCTGGCAGATATCTTCAGAAAGATGAACGCGGTGACGCTCAAGCTCCAAGGAAATGGCATGACACTGGTCCACTCCAAGGCCACCATCCGCAGCTCCCTCGCCAAGCTGGAGCTGTACAAGGAGAACATGAGTAGACGTCAACTTAATCATTTCCCTCAGCTGACCAAGGTATTCTTCCTATTATTGCTAGTACTATTATTATTAGCCAATTGTTAATTGACAAAAGCTGCCTAAACATAAATTCAATGAAATAACGTTTGTCTTTTGGTACTTACATTCAGATGTTGGAAGAGCTGACTGATAATCACCTGCTGCGCTACACCAACCACTTGAGGGAAGTCAGGACGGACATGGAGATCCGTTTCAAGGACCTCGACCAATTAGAAATCCCCGACTGGGTGGTGGAGCCATTGCAAGTGGCTGCGTCCAGCAGCGAGGCCACCATCCAGGAAAGTCTCATTGACCTCCAAAATAATGTGGAAGTCAAGGCAACTTTTCAAACCTCTGGCTGGCATGTAATGTGGGCCACACACGGTCTGCGTTTCCCTTTGTTGTGGGTGAAGACTCGTCTTCTCCTCCTTGCTTTCCCCACGTTGTACCTCATCGAGCAGGGCTTCAGCCAAGCTCTGCACATGCAGACAAAGTACCGCAACCGTTTAGATTTGGTTAGCTCCGGTGTGCTCAGGCTTAAGCTGACGTCCCTGTGTCCAGCAGTGAAAAAGTTGGCAGTAAACCACCAAGCACAGGGCTCACACTAATGTGCTTCTGTAGGTGCTTTTTTTATTGATTCAATACATTTCAGTGGCCGAAATTTGGCAAATTGTCTTCTTTTCATCGCTTGACGTTTTCAAGTGGGCTAACTGTCTTCTCCCTTGATCTTAATGAAATGACAGTTGATTTTCAAAAATTTGGATTTGTAGACCTAATTAAATATTTGAGCCGCCGCTGCTTTTCATTGGTCTAGAAACCGGCCATTTAGGTTTCCATATCTTGTTCTTTTGTTCAAGTGATTGGTTAATGTCCATCTACCTTCCCTGATTGTTTTTCTGTGAATTTGCAAATACATACAATTACAACAACTTCAACTCACAAGTATTGTTTTTTTTCCCAAAAGACAATATTTCCTGTAAGGCCTGGAATGGTGTGTGTACTTAAAAAAAAGAGGGAAGCGTTTTAAAATAGGCTTATGCACAATCTTCTTGTCAGGGTGCAGAGTGAACTCGAACGCAGACAGGAGTAAAATAACCGAAGTTTTGTAATTTGAGTTATTCATTGTAAAGATATTTCTGTCATGGTCAGTTGGTCAAATGATCTACCCTACACACTGATTTCTATTGCATGAACTTTCATCTATATATCATATCCCTATCTTTGTGTGTTGTTTGGGGGGGTAAGGGGTGTCATGATGAGGTCAGGGGGCATTCATTCAAGAAAGGTTGAGAAACACTGCATTATCTTGTCTTAGCATCACTGATAGTGATTACAGCTAGATGACTTGGCTAGAGAAACAACTATAACTATGGTAACCCAATGGTTCATGCAAGTATATAGATTCAAGTTAAACAATATAACTATCATGGGCAAACAAATTTATTGCATGACCAAATTACCTAATTTAATTTAAACCAAGCTTTTGAATATAGCTTTTGATTTTTTTATCTCATGAAATTCTGTATGAAGCTATGATACAACCGCAGGTTATATGTCATTGTTTCCCAGTCAATTTTGTTACAGTCTGTTACGATATATCAGTCACTAAAAATTCAAATCTTGCCCCACAGTGTCTCAATTGGTGAATCAGCCGTTCGCCTTCTCTCTGTCAGCTGCCCCACCTGCGCCTCCCTCTTCCTTGTCAACAGCTATGACCATTAGCTCGCTAACAAGCAGCAGTACTTAACAAAAACAGACAGCGTTAGTCATCTCAAACGCAATCCAGGAGAAACGTTAAATCCTCTACACAGACGGTTGTTCTTTTGGCTATTTGAAATGCTTTTAAGCGTCAAAGTTCATTACTTCATATTTCTATTTATCTACACTTTCTAACTTTATTCAGTAGCCTTAACTGATGGTGTTTGTTGGTACAGAGGTAATTTAGCTAACCAAGTAGCATTAGTTGTGATCAATGGAACTAGCAATAAACCACAGCAGCGTTTTTTGGGATCTACAATCTTTTCCTTCATAACATTATCCTTAAAACTCCCAAATTTATTTCTGACAGCCCAGTTTCAAAGGTTTCTCTTGAGTAGGCTTTGACAGCACCTGTCTCAGATCCTGCTGCAGCTGCTGCAGCAGGGGGTACATAAGTGGTTAAAGATACAAAGTTTCAGGATTGTTCTGTGAAAAATATTGGTTGCATACAGTATATAAAGGTGAATTAACACACACTAACATGATGACTCTTTCAGACCCTGACTGTGTTCACCAGAACCCCAACTCCATCATCCTTTCACCCCTTACCAGAGTAAGTGATGCACAATCAACAAAAAATACTTCAAACATTTAATTTGATTAAGCTAAGTAAAATTGTCTTAAGTTTAATCTTCAATGCAATAGGTTACTTTTTGCAGGCAGTGCACTATAAAAATGGTGCAATCCTTCCTAAGAGATCAGCTCCTAAATTTGGGGTATACTTAAATTCACCATTGCAATTTCTTAAACTTGGTTTAGAACTTTAACTCCTGTAGAACTTACTAGGAGTTAAAAAGTGTTTCCATGGGAGACATACAGTAAACATTGTTGCCTAATCCATTTCTGTTCCGTAGAATGATTTTAATATGTATTTAATGTTTTACTCACTCAGCTTTTTAGCTGTTAAAACACAAAAACCTATATCAAAACAACCATATAAAAATGTTAATGTTCCCTCCTTCAGGTTAATCTACTGTGTGTTTTGTTTGTTATGTCATTGTTATGTCATCATCCTTATTCTGTCCCCAGTGCATGAAACATCTAGGCAGATTTGACAGATAGCACACATGCTTTGGAGAAAATCAGACTCAGAGCAATGTTCAAAGGAGTTTATTCAATCTTCTTTTCTCTTACATATATTTTTTGTAAAACTGCAGATAAGTAAAAGGATGTACAAGTCAATGTACATGAAAGCATAAAAGTCAACAGCAGCATGTCACTTGCTAATAGAATAGTCTAGTTAAACATGAACGTGAGCTATGTATAGCTTGGAATATGTATTTTTAGCTTTTGCTCGTAGAAAAAGCTAAAAATTTGAGGAAAGATATTAATAAAATATCTTTCCTCAAAACATATGAGAATTAGTTATTTTGTTAGTTAACAAGATGCCTATTTGTGTATATTAATCACAAAGGTTAAAAGAACTTACAAGCAACAGCTCTCCAAGGCACAAACGGAGTAGTGAAAAAGAAACGATAAACAGCTTCCAGATGCACATGGAACAGTAAAAACGAACTTACTTCCTGGTAATCTCTGACATCTAAATCACATGACCTCGATTGACCAATCACAAAACTAAGTGAGTTCCAATATAAAGCAAAGGAAAATACACTATTTAGCCACTAGGAGGTACTGTTAACAAAAAACAATAATTCACAAAATCTGTGTCATGACAATCCTTTATAATGTTTTTTAAAACCAATAAATACAACTAAAAAAATGGTCTTTTTCCAGGTGTCATTTTCATTAATCTTAAGTTTAAACTTTTCAAGATGTTTTTTTTTGTTGTTTTTACTAAACTAATTGAAGCATTGTGTAGATTGGATACAAATATCTCTCTGATGCATTTGAAATTATGTCTGAAAAAATGTACCCCTGCCTTTAAAAGAGAAACCAAAGAATCAATGTACTATATGTATATCTGAGTTTTGTTTGTTATGTTATTGTATAATCACCCTGTCCTAATAATTGTTTTAAAAATCAATAAAATAAAAAACATTCTTGCTCAGGTGTACTTTTCATTACACCTGGGTTTTTCAAAAGTTAAAACTAGATTTATAGTTCCAAAAACTCTATTTGAACAGTATGTTTTTTTTCTCATTGTTTTTATTGCAGTTTTTGTTTTCCATTCAACAAAACAGTGTCTACAAAACCTAGACACACAACAAAACATACACAAAACATACATGACTGCTCTTACATGAGAGGTGAACATATGGCATAATACAGGAGGTGGTAGATCAGTCTTACAATACTCGAATGTTGTTCAAGTGCACAGCAGTCCTTTTAATAGTGTGGAGGAGAGGTCCAGTCCGATATAGGCCAAAAATGAGCGCCACATTCTGTAGAACTGATCTGCACTGTAATGTATGATATTGGTAAGATATTCTTGGGGGATCAGTTCAAAAATTATTTTCCGCCAACCACAGACAGAAGGAACCTTGTCACTGACCCACTGCAAAAGAATATTTTTCCTAGCTGCAAACGTTAGAATATTATACAGTCTTTTGTTTGGCTGCTGTTTTCAAATATCCTCTTGGAAGACCTAGAATCAGGGACATAGGGTCCATTTCTATATTAACATGAAACATTCTCACCATTTCACTTATAATTTTAACCCAATATCTTTGACGTTTATGACAAGACCAGAAACAATAAGTTAAAGTTCCCACATCAGTTTTACACTTGAGACACAGAGGGGAAAGAGAGCGGTTGAAGAAATGTCTGCGGTGAGGGGATATATGTAATCTGTGTAAAATTTCAAGTTGTATTGCTCTTGTCTGAGTGCAAACTGAATTCTTTTTTGCAAGAGACCAAATGGTACCCCACTTCTCTTCATCTATGGTCACAGACAGCTCCCTCTCCCACACACCTCTGACCCCTGCGTATCAGTAGTAGAAAAACCATTAAGTACACGATAAAATGAGCTCAAAGATACTTTCAATTGTTGTTGAAACAGTATTTTCTCAACAGCAGATATGTCAGGGTGATCAGTAAGGGTTGTGCTATGGATGATATAATGCTATATAAAATATAAAATTATTTGCAAGAAGCGAAAGAAATCTTGTTTGATCAATTTGTAACTGTTAGTAAGCTGTTCAAATGACATAAGCTTCCCATCTGAGAAAAGGTCACAGAGAGATTTAATATTCTTATCAGACCATTGCCGAAAACCATGGTCTGAAGAACCTATGGGAAAAGCAGGATTATTTATCAATGGGGTGAACATGGATGTTATATTTGATCTTCCCTCAAGACGGCGTACATGCTACCATGCTTTTAGAGAGTTGATTGTTACAGGATTTGTACAGCAAGCTTTAATGTCTTTAAAATTATTAAAAAATAAGTCACTTGGTCTGGACTGTGATAATGCTGTCTCGATATTCATCCAGATTGAAGTTTTACTCTTAACCCAGTTGTTTACAAATCTTAAATGGGCACAAAGGTGATAAATTTTAATATTAGGTAAGTCCAAGGCACCCATCAAACTTGGTCGATTGCCATCTTAAGCCTAGGTCTACGCTTGTTCCAAATAAAAGAGCTGAGCCATCCATTTATGTCCTTCAACACCCTTTTAGGAATCATTTGGATAGAATACAATAACCTAGGCAACATTCATTTTGGCCAGGGCAATGTGTCCAAACCATGAAACAGGAAGTGACATCCATCGCTCTAGGTCCTGCTTTATTTTACAAAATAAGGGTGCAAAGTTGGCTTTATATAGTTGTCAAAGGATGGGGTGATAAAGATTCCCAAGTACACAAACCCATTGGGAGACCATTTGAAAGGAAAGGAAGGTACAGTAGCTGGTATTGTTGAAAAAGTACCAAGGGGCATAGCCTCTGATTTAGCCAAATGAATCTTATAACCATAGAAGCAACTAAATCTGTCAATCACATCAATAAGACCTGGTACGTATGTTTCAGGGTTGGTCAGTAGGATCAGAACATCATTCGCGTATAAGGTTATTTTGTGACAAAGCTGTCCGATCTCTAAACCACATATTGTGGATGTCACCCTTATGGCCTCAGCAAGTGGCTCTATGGCCAAAGCGAATAAATAGGAGGGGTCACTGCAATCATTTCTTCAACCGCTCTCTTTCCACGCTGTGTCTCAAGTGTAAAACTGATGTGGGAACTTTAACCCATTGTTTCTGTTCTCATAAACTTCTGTAGGGACTACTGAACTACGTAAACGGAGGTGAAGGCAGGGCGTGCGAGCCTCCCTCCCTTCCAGGTGGTCCTGGAGGGGGGAAAAAAACTAAGTGTACCTCTGTGGACTTTACTTTGGCAGCCAGAGGTAAGACAGAGAGGCTGGATCAAGGTGCTTTTACAGGTGAGAAGAGAGGCTGACTCAAGGTGCTTTTACATTACATTATAGTCATTTAGCTGACACTTTTATCCAAAGTGACTTACAGTTGGATCAATGTGGGGTTAAGGGCCTTGCTCAAGGCCCTAGGTGGTATTGTTGCTATGGCTGGACTGGGGCTTGAACCATCAGCCTCCAGAGTCTGATTAGGCCTAGTTAAAAAAAAAAAAAAAAAAGGTACATTGCCACACGGGCTCTGTGTTTATCACACAAGAAATGTAAAAGTAAGTGTCAGAATTCTATAGAAAAGATGGAAAGAATGAGATCTTTCATTTGATGTATGACACAACAGGCCAGAGGGAGGGTGTACAGTACAGTCTCCCTGCCCAATGCATGTGGTCCAGGCCTAGTAGAAAAGCTACCTACCTACCTCTTTGTTAATTTCAATACAAGCAAATTTAAAATACAAGTATTGTTCATCAGATTATCATTATTATTATTATTATTAGTTGCCCCAGCTAGGGCTAGGGCTAGGTTGGAGAGGCTGGCTGGGGCAAAGGCTTAGGCCTAGGGCTAGGGCTGGTGCTTCTTCAGGTCTCTCTCTCTCTCTTTCCCTGTGTCTGTGTGTGTGTGTGTGTGTGGGGAGGGAGTGAGAGAGAGAGAGAGGGAGGGGGTGGGGTGGGGGGGTTAGTTTGTTTGCTCCTACGTTTATTGGGACTTGGAGAGGACCCGTTGGAGGTGTCTAGCAGGCGTGGGTGGAGCCCTCTGCCTTGTAGTGGCTCGTCTTTGACGGCCCTTCTCAATGGTCCCGTCGCCAGGCCGACGGCCCTGTCGTCAGCGGGGCCAGGGTTGGGTAGACAACATTAATAATGAAAATAAATCAAAAGAAGGAAAATCAATCAATAACAACAGCAACAAAATAGAATAAATAATAACAAACATTTACCCAGTTGGGGCTAGGGTTAGGTCGGGGGGCTGGGGCAAAGGGTTAGGCTAAGGGCTAGGGCTAGGGGAGAAAAGGGAAAAAGAAATGGGGTGGGGGGGGGATTAACAATAATTACAATTTTTGTTTATTTACCGGGGCCTGCACTCTCTCTCTCTCTCTGTGTTTGTGTGTGTGTTAGTTTGCTCCTGTGTTTACTGGGCCTTGGAGATCATATGTGTTGTGATTTCTTCATGTACCAGAAAGTGTGTGTTTTCTCCACGAAAAGTTTTTTCCCCTTCGTGCTCTTAGGCGTTTAGAAATGACCTCTTAGGCCTATCCAAAAGCCTAAGGGCCTAAGGGCTTTTGGATAGGCCTTTGGAAGTTAGGCTTTTGGAAATACGAGGAATTTTTTTACTGCATATTTGTATCAACGTTTTAGCAATACATCTAGGATCACTCACATGCAATATATGTTCTGTCATCTCCTTTTTTCCGGTTTTATCCCTCACTGCCCTCTTGTGGCTCATACACACATTGCAATGCTATTTCAATCCTCCAGAGACCCAGTGAATGAACAGGTGTATCTGGCTGTACCTCACTGTATGTGGGCCTGGAAATTCAAGTACTCTCCCTACCCTCTCTTGAGGCCCCTGCGCCCTCTACTGGTTCATACACATCTTGCGATTCTGATCCTCCACAGAAAGATCCTCCAGAGAACCTCACCCTATGTGGGCCTGGAAATTCAAGTACTCTCCCTACCCTTGCTGGATGTCATCCCCCCACTCCACCCCCCACACACCCTCTTGTAATTCATACACAAATTCGCAAATTTTTTGATACAGAACAAAAAAGTATTGTGAAATTATTTTGAGGAATGATTAGCACTAACCCATGTGATCAGAGAGTCTCTTCACATATATGAATATTTATTATTATTATTATTGATAATAACATTATTATTAAAGGTGAATCGTGCAACTGTGTTATTCATAAAGTTTGTATAAAACAAGTAGCCCTTTGTATTACTCAGTATCCTTGAAGTAGCTCTCAGTTTCAAAAAGGTTGGTGACCCCTGATGTAATCTATATAAGAGTATGCATCAACAACATATTGAATGTCCATGTTTGCATTCTACCGCCGCAAAAGGTCTCTGTTGTATTGATTTACCTAAATTTCACAGGGTTTTCTTTTTTACACAACACTTTTTTTCTTGTAAGCAGATTCAAATATGACTTGAGATATAAATATCGACACAAACAAACACGGAGCTTAGGACAAAGGTGATCTATGCTACCAGGGCATCTTCCTCGTCTTAGCCTGCTGCTACTGACGCAACTAGGATTTCTCTCTCTTCTGGTTTGAAACAAGGTAGATCTTTATCCGTCAATTCACTCTCTAAAGATTTTTGTTTCTCCCGTCTTTAGCACTTTTTTGTTGCAGAGTACGAAATAATTAACCCTCCCGCATAAGCTTTGCATGTCTCCCATAAGATGAAGGCATTACTGGCCGATGAAGTATTGATTTTCAGAAATGCTTTAAGTTCGGTAGAAAAGTGGGAAGTAAATTTCTCATCTTTAAGAATAATAGTATTAAGTCTCAAGTGACGAGACTGATGCAGTGCCGTTTTGAGATTAAAGTCCATAATTACTCTAGCATGGTCGGCAGTAATTATACTGGTTATGTCACATGATAAAGCTGAATATAAGTCTGTTCTTGGCAGAAAAAAGTAATAAATCCTGGTTTGGCACTTATGCGGAGCCGAGAAAAATGTTTATTGTTTATCAGAGGGGTGGGTGCACCTCCAAGCATCAATAAGCCCAGACTCTTCACATAGAGCATGGAGCGTGTTGGCCTGAGGAGAAGGGGGCGTGGTACTATGTGGAAATTTGTCAGTAAGCGGATTTAATATTAAGTTGAAATCACCACCAACAATAACAGTGGAGCTAGAAAGGAATGGAGCTAAGTCAAGAAACATTTTGGTAAGGACGCCGTTTGGGTGGGCAGGTGGAAAGTACACATTAATCATTACAATATTTTGACCTTGTAAAATTCCTCTGAATATCACGTAGCAACCCTTCAGATCCTTTACACAGTGAGATATATATTATAAAAGGTAGGTTTTTCTTAATCAACACTGCTACTCCCCTACTTCTTGTTGTTAAGGATGAGAAAAATTGTCCGAATGGCCCTTGTTGTAACTTTAAATGCTCTGTGTCATCAAGATGTGTCTCTTGTAACATAGCAACATCTATATCATCCTTCTTTAGACATGTAAGTATTTTTCTCCGCTCAATAGGGCTGTGGACACCCTGTATATTCCTGGTACATACTCGCAGCTTATTCATTATTCCTATTATTCATGTATCATACAAAGCATATTGATCCAAGAGATCCACCACACTCTGGCTAGAATAAAACAAGCAAATAAAGAAAGAAAAAGCTGTGTAAAAGTATGACATAACATTCAGAAATAGTAATTTGGCAACAACCCCACTGAACATATAGGGAAAAACCGTCCTTCTCCTGCCTGTGGCTGAGAGCCGACAGGTGCAAAAAGCGCTTAACTCACACCTACTCATAGACATAAACACAGTCTGTCAAGTACATGGTGAGGTATGACATTTCACCTGGTTGATTATAAGCAGTAGGAAAGAAAAGGGCCATAGTCACACATACCTGAATTTGGCAGATACTGACATTGCTTCATAAGGCATAGTCCAGGCGCAGTGTTAAAGAAAAAGGATAGTCCGGTGGTTACAGAAATTTAGGGCAGCGATTCTATGTAAGTCGCAGCTGCCTCCGGCGTATTAAATCTCTTCTCCATTCCGTTGACAGTCAGCTGCAGCGTAGCGGGATATAGAAGCACATAATTCACATTGTTCCTCCTCAGACAACTCCTCACCTCGTCAAAAGCCTTACGCTTCTTGGCCACCGCCGAGATGTTTGTTTGTACATAGCAGTGAGCACAGTGTCAACTTTAGCATCAAATGACTTTGTAATGTTGTCACTTATCTTACTCAAAGCCAAAAGAATACTCGGGTTAACATCGCTCCCGGTTTCCTCAACATCGGCAGTGGCTTCTACTTTGCTAGCTTCTTTGGGTTCAGCCATAGCAGACTCCACAACGTCACAAGCATGCTTCCCTGAAGCGATCTTTTTCTTGAAATTAGACTTGGAGTGAGGCATTTTCAAAAAATAGTCATCCAGGCTCATTATAGCGCTACTCCTAAGCACGCATATAACGTTTCACCAGGTGAACACATATTTTAGACGGATATTTCAGTAAATCCCACTGGAGCTTAACAAGACAAGGTGTTCACAATACCAACGCCATCTTGCCAAACCCCATATGTGCCTTTTTCAATCAAAAAACCATTAATTTATCAATGGCAAGTCTAGTCATGCCATAATATTGTGCATACATCTCTCATCTCAGTGATTAATACATGTCCTTTATTGCACACTCCATTTCATGCATTTGTGTATCCTTGTGTCACATGTCATATCTATTTATCATCCATACAATTCATTTATCAATTATTAGTTTTATGAATCCATACATACATAAAAACAAATACTCTCTGAGACAAGAGGAAAGAAGGAAAAAATATAGTTCCTGCTTAAGTGTCCTCTGTTTTAAATAGGCCCCCTTTAAAGTTCTACCTTTGAGGATCAGTGGTTTTCTCCTCTTTGTTTCAATATTTATGTACATTTTACGTTTAGGCCTCCTGGTGTTAGGGTTGTTAATATGGTGATCCACCGTTGCTCCGCTGCTCTCCTTTTCTCCCTGGTCCACAGAGGATTTTTGTGAGATTGCCCTCCATTTTTTTGGTGAACATTTATACAATTTAAGGCAAATACATTAGCATGTGATGGCTCATATACGGTAATGGGGAACCCTACCTTCCGCAGACGGCAGATAACAGGTCATTAACAGGAGGCGCCATTTGGCCCTGGTCGGATGCGGCAACATCCCTTTGTAATACTAATACACATTCTCAAACACTGTGCCGCTCTCCAAAACTGTCTCCCAACAGTCCCTCCTGTTTGACCCAACATACCTCGTATGATGAGGTCAACCTTAAAATGACCATTTAAAACATTAAAATTGGTATTACAACCATAACTATATCAGTGACAATATCTTTACATAAATCCCAGGCCTGAGACCCCCTAAGAGACAAGGAAAAACTTCCACAGGAAGAAACCTTGAGCAGAACCCGGCTCAGAGGGGAAGCCCATCTGCTTCTGGCTAGCACTGGGCACACTATGAGAAGTATAGACACAAGCATAATATGACAACCTAATGATAAGTTAAAACTATGAAGATGAGAAAGCTGTGACCAACTGTGTATATGTAGAGATTCTATTGAAACCTATAGTGTTGACAGTATGTTGAGTATGATTATATTCATCATATACACAGCCTAATGCTCAGTACAGGCACTTTCACTTACATTGTTAAAAAAAAAAATGAAAAGACAATGAACACATAAATGGCCCATACACGCACACATGAACAATGAAAAGGACATTAGTAGTGAAAAATGCAAAATGTGGTATTGCATCTTCCAAGATGTTTATAATGATGGGTACAGAATCCTTGTTAGAGATGAATTGTCCTTGTGTGTCGAAAAACATCCAGAATGTACTGATGAGGAGAGGTTTACAACACCTCACACACATCACCACAGCCTCAGCTCAGGGTATTTTCTGCTCCTCGGGTCCTCAGTTGTCTAAAATGGGGAGAGGTTGCTAGCACATCACCCATGTAGCCCCGACTTCATTTCGGAGTTCCCTATGCCTCCATGTAAAGAGGGGAGGTCGTTCCATACTTCCTCCCCCCCGGCTGTGGCTCCACTTTAAAGGGTGTCCTTCTTGAAGTCTTTGTCCGAGGCTTTGTTGCAGGATTGGTGGAAGTCTGGGTGCGAGTCCTTGTCACCCTCCTGTTGTTCACCCATCGGGGCTATTAACAGTCTGGTTTGAGTGACCATGGTCAAAAGTCAGAGGAATTTGTCAGGTCCGACATTCAAATTTTTGACAAAATAAAAAGGATGCAGCTGCTGTAAAGGCAATGAATTGATTGCCTAGCTATAGCTTGTTGTACTTGCAAATTTTAGGCCTTCATATTAAAAGTAATTCTTTTAATAATTTGTTTGATTTTTATATTGTAATCATTTGTTTGCTTTTTATATTATCAGTTTTATACAAACTATTTTTTATAAAAACCAATTTTTATACTCTCCCTTTTCTTATCTGGGCCAAAACATGCTGGCCAAACATGACGAGAATAGCGAGACGCCATAACTACAAATTAAACAAAACTACTTGGCCATAGCGTTGATGGGTCTGTAAGATGATGTGTGTAATCTCTTGCAACCAACTAGGCTTACTGTTCACCGTCAAAAAAGTATCACAATTAGCAGGAACAATTAGCTGTCACATTTTTATCACCCTGTTGAACACCGAAACTCGTTTCCATGCCACCTGCGATTTCTACTTATTGTGACGCTAATAAGCCGATAGACCAAACCATTTGCGAGTTGTTGCATGTTGACAGCCGTAACTCAAAGCGTCTGCAACTTTAAAGTTACTATCAGTAAACCTTGCAACCACACTTCCATATGTATACTTATCTATAGCTGCAGCATGTAAATGCAAATAAGCCCCATTCGTATGATAAACGGTTTCGAATAGGAAATATTCCCAACTTTCTATTATAAGCTTTATGAATTTCATATGATTTTTGCAAGCACGATACTTTTATCTGGGATTTATAATACTATTACAGAACAAATACCTATTTAGCGCACTGCGAAATAATACAGGACTGACCTGGGTTTTATATATATATATATATATATAAGTATGCCATAACTATTATTATAGGACAATTATACTGAATAATAAAATATGATTATAAATTCACGTTTGGTCGGTACAAAACATTGATTTAACAATTGGCTACAGTCCCACCATTTGACCTCCCTCCCAGGCAAAAACAAAACCCTTGCCTCTCAACGGCAAGTACACAACAAGTACATTTTTCCTTAAAATTTCATTCAAGTGATAAAAGGTTGTACCCGCGTAGCTGTACATCAGTCTGTTCATCTTTGTATTTCTGTGCTGGGATTTGATTCAGATTGGAATCCCCAAGAAAAAACATTTTTTTTTTTTTTTTTAAGTTGTCCAGTCCAATCTAAAATTCTCCTGTCTGCTCTACTGTGGTAAGTAGGGTAACCATGCTCCCAAATCAGACAGGTTGTTGTGGGTTTGGAGAGGGTTCAGAAAGGGAATCAGCACGGACAACAGCTTGTCCTATCATCATTTTGTCTAAATTAGGTAATAACTCCCTTTCAGAGTCAGTGTCACCTGTAGGTGGGTAAACAGAAATGTCGTCTGTCAATTGTACACTCACATTACTTGATCCTTTGTTACAATAATTATCTTTAAGAACAGTTTTACCAAATTAGTCTGGTTGGCACTTACGTTACTGACTGTTTAACCATAATTGTCTTTGTATGTACTGACGTCCACCTATCTGGTTCCATTAATTGCTCTGCATTGGGGTTTTCTCCTTTGCCACAGCAGACTCACCATGGATCTTGACCTCATCGTCATAAACCAACTGCTCTCTTTCTACAGTACCTGCTCTATGGGCCGAGTGGGTAGGACCGCCCCCTTGTTGTTCCTCCTCACTACCGTGCCCCATTACCTGCTGTTCCTGTACGTGGTGATCGTTTCTCCAATGGTCTCAAATGCAGCTCATTACTATGTCCTTCTACTGTCAATGGAGGAAATTCAAATGGGTTTGGAGGATACAATGAATTTGTTTCCAATTCTGCAATAGATTGTGTCTCAGTTACAAATGTCTCCGCTGTGAATAATTGTCTGTTTGCTAGTTTTTCAGTCTATGTTTTTATATCTGCTATGGGCCCAGTTAATCACTATGTGTAAAGCCATATTATTAAACAGCCCAATTATGTCCAAACATGTCTCTCTCACTTTCTAGTGTTGCTGCAAAATATGCATATTATGCATGAAGGACAGGGTGCCCTGGAATGGGTTCACCCCAAGAGAGGGGCCCAAGCCCTTGAAAGCATCGCGGTTTCAGTGGCATCCGGTGAGCTCCCTCTGGCCCTTGAAAATCCAGGGAGCTGGTGTAAATCTCCAGCTGAGCCATACCCATATCTACTAATAGGCAGGAGTTGATGCGATGTGATTTCTGCCCAGTGCTCTGAATATCAAAGTGAAGAAATTCAATGAAGCGCGGGTAAATGGCGGGAGTAACTATGACTCTCTTAAGTCGGTACTGGGTCTTGACCCAGGCAACATACCTCTATGGGAAAGAGGTGGGGAGCATAGTTCCAACTCAACCTCCTCGCGGTTCCTGCCGGTAACCTGCTCTAGACCACGGTGAGCACGGCCAATAGAGTGTTGGTAAATCCGACTCCCCCACAGGTAGTGAGCCTGCCTACCTGTGGTACTTAAGGCAAAACCTATGAGCAGAAGTTATAGTGGACACGGCAGGATGACGCTTTCTGCATTAACAAAATGCGTTATAGATGGACCTAATGAGGCCGGGTCTCCATCTATTACAGCAAGGCCTCACTTGATTTCGAACGCCGGCCTGAAGTTTGTGTCTGTGGGAACGCAGACACAATATGAGCATGTGTGTTACACACGCTCAGCCTCAGGACGAAGGCCAGGACAAGGGTTGGACACCCATCCAACCTTGCATGAGGATGTACCTTGTACATCTGAAGTTCTGGCAAACTCGAACGTGACAAACCCACAGCTGAGACTCACTTCTGTCACCATCTGGAACTCCAATTACGGATTCTTGGGCGTGACGGAGGCGGGAATTGACGGTGAGGAGGCCTGTCCAGAAGAAATCGATCCAGTTGAGATTGTTTCCCCGAGGCCTCTTTCTGATGAAGACGAGGATTCAAGTACTACCACTGAGGGCGATACCATCTTGGCTCTCGAGTATTCCATCAGTGAGCTGGCATTGATGGGTACTCAAACGGCAGGGAGCCTGGAAGTTACCATCCGACTTCCAGCGTCTGACTTCGTCTGCGAGATCTGCAGGGAGCACTTTAACACCCAGAGTGCAATGCAGAAGCACTTCGGTAATAAGCACCGAAGTGTAACGCTGCTATTTGCGTGTGTCAAGTGCGGGAGGACCGACCGCAAGCCTCATTCCATCAGCGCTCACTTCCCGAAGTGCAAGGGCCCCGCCCCTGCACTTGAAGAGGGGGAGTTGCAGTGCGAGGCTTGTGGAGGGCATTTCCGATCTAAGTCCGGTCTCTCCCAGCACAAACGGCACGCGCACCCTGCGATCCGCAACGAGGAAAGAATTGCAGAGAGGTCCCAGGCGCCTGGACCTAAAGGTAGGAAAACCTCGCTTTGGACGAAAGGGGAGGAAGAGTTACTTTCCCAGCTGGAGATTAAGTACTCTGGACAGAGGAAGATCAACACCCTTATTGCCGCTGAGCTGGGCAATAAGACGAACAAGCAGGTCGGTGAAAAACGGAGACTGCCAAGGAGTAGGTCAGCTATCCCTCTACCTACTACTCCCTCCGTACGAGATGAGGATGAGCTCTCATCTCTAGATGAACCTTCCTCCCTGCCTCCCCTGACATCGGAGGCAGGACACCTTCTACAACGCCTTGTAGAAGAGTTCGTCTTAGACGCACAGGGCCAGGACACCGGCAACCCAGTCTTGAAGGGGATCGAGAACTGGGTAGGCGGCAAGATGGGTGTAGATATTCTACTAGAGACAGCAAATGCAGAGTTGCTGTCCTCCATTCCCCACGGACCAGGGAGTGGGCAACGTCATTGGCCGAGGGCGAAGGGCAAAAAGGAGAGGTCATCCCGACCACCTTTCAGGAGGTGGATGTCTAGGAGGGCCGACAGAAGGGGTCGCTATGCGAGAACTCAGGCTTTGTTCGTCGCTAAGCGCTCCAGGCTGGCCGCGTTCATCCTAGACGGCACGAGCAACACACAGTGCCAAGTACCACTGTCCGAAGTGCACAAGGTGTACAAGGACAAGTGGGAAACGGTAACACCCTTCAAAGGGCTTGGGGCCTTCACCCCCTTCGGAAAAGCTGACAATGGCGTTTTCCATTCTCTCATCACGGAGGACGAGGTCCGTGACGGTCTGGCAGCTGTTTCTCCATCCTCGGCTGCTGGACCAGACAAACTAACAAAAGGTGACTTGGAGGAGTACATGGGCACAGGTAGAATAACGACCCTGTTTAACGTGTGGTATGTCACCGGGGTAATCCCTGACATCGTCAAGCGTTGTCGCAGCATCCTCATTCCGAAATCATCGGACCCGGAACACCTGAAGGAGATTGGTAACTGGAGGCCAATCACCATTGGTTCGATGATTTTGAGGCTGTTCTCGCGCGTTCTGACGAAGCGCCTTGGCCAAGCGCTTCCCATGAACCCGAGGCAGCGGGGCTTCATCGAAGCCCCTGGCTGTTCGGAGAACCTCCTGGTTCTCAATACCATCATTTCGAACGCGAAGAGGAACCATGAACATTTGGCGGTAGTGTTCATCGACATCGCTAAGGCTTTCGATTCCGTGTCCCACGAGCACATTCTGCAAGTGCTCCGGATGAGAGGCCTGGACAGCCACATAGTCGGAATCATCCAGAATTCCTACGCGGCTTGCAGTACTTCTTTGGAGGTATCTCGCGACCGCACACCCAGCATTAACATCAAGACGGGTGTGAAACAGGGCGACCCAATGTCCCCGTTGTTATTCAACCTGGCCATGGACCCGCTCCTTAACAAGTTGGAAAGCCAGGGGCGGGGCTTTCCAACATCAGAAGGCAACATCGCGGCGCTCGCGTTCGCTGACGACCTTGTACTACTGAGCAGTAGTTGGGATGGTATGGGTCGTAACATCAAGATCCTGGAGAAGTTTTGCATGTTGACAGGCCTGAGCGTTCAGGCGAAGAAGTGTCACGGCTTTTTACTAACACCTACACACGACTCCTATACAGTGAATCACTGTAGTCCATGGAAGATTCAGGGGGCTGATCTTCATATGATTTCTCCCGAGGAGTCGGAGAGATACCTGGGCGTCCGTATTACACCTTGGGTTGGTATCTCTAAGCCTGACATGGAAGGTCAACTGCGTCATTGGATCCAGTGCATCGATGAGGCACCCCTAAAGCCCTCTCAGAAGATGGTGATCCTCAAAGACCACGCCATCCCCAGACTCATATACAGGTTGGACCATGCGAACGCTTCCATCTCGAGCTTGACCAAAATCGATGGGTTGGTCAAGACCGCCGTTAAGGCATGGCTGCGACTGCCAAAGTCCACATGCGACGGCTTGCTTTTCTCGAAGACCACGGATGGTGGCCTAGGTCTTCCGAGAATGACCAAGCTGGTCCCAAATATTCAACTCAAGAGATACCAGCGGGTTGCTGGGTCGGACGATGCCACGATTCGCAACCTGATGTTATCAAAGGAGACGAGAGCGGATTTCAGGAAACTTTGGGCCAAAGCTGGTGGGGCTCTGGAGAATACGCCAGACCTGGCCCATCCCACACCATCAGTTCCTGAAATCACGATGGCCGAGCTCCAGACTTCTGACCGAATCGGCAAGCCAAGCTATCCAGTCCCTAGTGACTGGAGAAAGGAGGAGATCTGTCTGTGGACTAAGCTGCCTGTGCAGGGCAAGGGTATCGAATGCTTTCTTGGCGATAAAATAAGTAACACCTGGCTGCAATCCCACCAGGGATTTCGCGAGCGCCATTTTATCGCCGCCCTCCTACTGAGAGCAAATCTATACCCGACCCGAGAAACCCTTAACCGAGGGCGTAAGGATGCCAACATAGCGTGCAGGAAATGCTCCGCTAAGGTCGAATCCATTTCTCATATTCTTGGACAGTGCCCTGCTGTTCAGAATGCGAGGATCGCGCGGCACAACAAGATCTGTGCTGAGCTTGTCGAGACCGCCAAGAGACTGGAATGGGAAGTGTATCAAGAGCCGCATCTGAGGACGCAGGAGGGGGAACTCAGAAAGCCGGACTTGATATTCGTAAAACACTCTGTAGCGCTCGTCCTTGATGTGACGATTCGATTTGAGTACAACGCAGAGACTCTTAATGGGGCTGCGTTCGAAAAGGTCAGTCGTTACTCGGGACTGAGCACGCAGATCAAGAACTTGACGGGAGCACACACTGTGCAGTTCTTTGGCTTTCCCATCGGTGCCAGAGGAAAGTGGCACAGTGCTAACACCGATGTGCTGATCAAGCTGGGACTTACCAAACAACGTGCCGAGTCTCTCGCTAAGCATTTGTCCAGGCGGACATTGCTGTATTCCTTGGACATACTCCCCCACAGGTAGTGAGCCTGCCCCACAGGTAGTGAGCCTGCCTACCTGTGGTACTTAAGGCAAACAAAATTATGAGTGATAAAAACAGTGGACACGGCAGGATGACGCTTTCTGCATTACCAAAATGCGTTATAGATGGACCTCAAGAGGCTGGGTCTTCATCTATTAGAGCAAGGCCTCACTTGATTTCGAACGCCGCCCTGAAGTTTGTGTCTGTGGGAACACAGACACAATATGAGGATGTGTGTCGCACATGCTCAGCTTCAGGACGAAGGCCGGGACAAGGGTTGGATGTCCATCCAACCTTGCCTGAGGATGTACCTTGTACATTTGAAGTCTCAGCAAGATTGAACGCAACATACCCACAGTCGAGACTCATTTCCGTCACCGTCTGGACTCCAATTACGGATTCTTGGGCGTGACGGAGGCAGGAATTGATGGTGAGGAGGCCTGTCCAGAGGAAATTGATCCAGTTCAGATTGTTTCCCCGAGGCCTCTTTCTGACGAAGATGAGATTAGTACTACCCTTGAGGGAGATACCATCTTGGCTCTCAAGCATTCCATCAGTGCGCTGGCATTGATGGGTGCTCAAACGGCAGGGAGCCAAGAAGTTACCATCCGACTTCCAGCGTCCGACTTTGTCTGTGAGATTTGCAGGGAGCACTTTAACGCCCAGAGTGCAATACAGAAGCACTTCAGTTGCTACACAGGAGGCTTCCTTTGCACTCAGCCAGGAGGAGGAGGTGGTAAGATCTACAAGAAAAATTTTCCCTGTGAAAATTTTTTCCACCACGTGCAAACTAGTTTTCAACACCAGAGCAAGAAGTTTACAACTCGCTGTTGTTTTTATTCTGTCAACAGTGGTTCCAGGTGTACTTTGAAGATGTCCAGCTTACACTGCGCAAAAAGAGGAAGCTGGGGGAGGACGACGCCTCTAACGACAGATTTTTCATCTGCACCACGGGGAAACCCATTTATAATGCTTCAAACGACTTGGAACGGTTGCACAACAAGTTAGTTAAACATAACTATTTCAACGATATTCTACATATAATGCAAACAGTATGATAATACTCTTTATACATAATGGACATGGGATGCTTTACATTTACCCATTTTAGAATATTTTTGAAGTTCATGTAAGGGTCTTATTTTTTTTCCTTTTAAATGCTCTGAACATTTTTTGTACTGTACTGTTTGTATTAATATACATCTACACTTGTGTTGTAGGTACAACTGTCCCAAAGTTACCAGCCAGATGGCATGTTGAGTGTTTGAGACGGCCACCAAGATGGACATGGCAGACGCTGACAAGTCCTTGGTGGCCGACTACCTCATGCACTCGACGGTCAGGATCTCTCCTGCTCCAACGGCCGGCTGGTGACACTAAGGAAGTACCTCATATACCTAGTGCACACTGAGACGTGAAATTATTTATTGCTCATGCTCCATATGATAATGATATACTTAACCCTCTCCTTTTTTTGTTCTAGTTCTGGTACCCAAACTCCTGGTTTGACTCAAGGAGAAGTGGCACACCGGTGTAACAGAATGGACGAGCAGACGCCGTATGAATTCATGAAGCCATACCCCGTCACCCTGAATGGCTGTGCTCCCAAGCGGAATATCCGAAAGCAGGGGTGCACGAGCGCCATTGTTATTACCCGTGGCGCCACAATCACCTGGAGCTTAGGGTGCAGCAAGAGAAATTGCTCAGCTGGTGGAGGCAAGCCAGTGAGGTGTCATCAGTACTAGACATGGGGGGGAAAAGGGGCTAGGCGTGGTAAGCACACAACCATTTTCCAAAGGGGAGGTGGTCTGTCATTACCAAATCCGGTCTCCCCGACAGAGGGACTACTTGTGCACCAAACCACAGACCAAAACGAAACTGGCTACATGTTTCTTTTTTTTTTTTTAGACAAAAAAGACCAGGCAAAGGAGTTGTCACTGAGTGGGTTCAAAGTTGGCTGGCAACAATAGTGAACTTTTCCATTATCTGCTTCCTCATGAATCTCCCTGGCTGTACGTTGACAAACACTGTGTAAATAAAAGAAAATGGGGCTTAAAACGCGATATGGCACTTGAGTGTTTGTCAGCCGCTTAAAAAACACATTTGATTGGTGCATATACAGTGTATATAGGTGCACTAAAGCAAAGAAGTGCAGGAAGAGAAATGAAAAAGATTGATTTTTCATTTTGAGACCCCCAACAACTATGTTCTCGGTTTTGCATTGTGGAAATGAAAGGTGTGCGCGTAGATTCATTCTAAAAACAGTAAAACTCACTAGAATGATATGTCATCTCAGTGATTCAGTCTTCACCATAATGAATTTTACAGTACAGAGATCTCAGAAGTTACATGCGAGTGTAATACACTCACCAACAGAGAAATGATAATGTCTGCATGTTGGTTGATTCTAATACCAATGCCCTTCGCTAACATGATGATATCTCGCAGTGACTGAATCTTCATTCTAAAAGTATATGCTCAATTACACAGCACAAAGAGTTGTGTGTGAAAAACATTCTAAAATAGTCACCTTTTTCACTTTCTGCTTCCTCATATTATTTCCCAGATTGTTTAATGATAAACATTATGTCAATGAAAGGGAATGTTGTTTTAAAGGCGATCTGGCACTTATTCGTTTGTAAGGTGCATTGAAAATACTTTGGTCCTATCCTGTGCTGCACATGCATGCACTAAGTCTAAGAAGTGCATGGAAGACTAATGAAAAAGTTCATCATTTCAGCGGATGCCAACTGCACATGCAAGACTAGAGTTTTTCACCCAGGTCAAGAAGTAGTATACTTAAGTGTATTAGAAATATAATGTAGGTATACAAATGTTATTACAAGTATACTTTTACCTTCTGTGCTTAAAGTATATTTAACATGTACTTTTAAAAAGGGTACTTCATCATAGATGTCATTAAGTTCAACTTCAATGTACTAAAAATAAATATACTACTTCTGCGATATTTAAACTGTAATGTACTTATAAAAACTGAACTGTATTGTAAGTGTGTTTTTAAAAGTACACAAAATTGCAAATACTTAAAGTGGTAATTTAGTGTAGTCATGAAAAGTAACCAAAAACTCTGACATGGGCACTGATTTGTCAGTTGAACACTTGCTGCCCTGTAGTTCAGAGAAAAGATCTTTAACATTCTCATCAGCATTTTGCATTACTGTAGCTCCTTTCTTGGTGAGACTCCTCCCCCTAAGGTACCTTTTCATTATCTGGACAGGGACATGAGTTGTTCCATTGAAATATTTCAACAGGGTACCGTTAAAAGATTCAAAGGAAAATGTGGATGTGGCCCAAATAGGTCCCCAGTTCCACATTAAATGAAACATTAGCTGTGTCATATAACCCCTCAAATTTTTTCAATGCTTCATCGGCTATCGCCACGATACCCTCTGTGATCCTTTCTTGCGGGAGATGACACACGGCAAAAACCAAAAGGAAAAGGTGGTTCCAGTATTTTCTGGGGAGGATGCCATTCAAAACAGGCATAGCATAGAACAAAAGAAATTACCTCCACTCAGACAGAACTTCCAGAACTTCCTTTCTTTGATAGATCGTGGTACTCTTGTGATCTCGGTAGGTGGCAAGATTGCGTTAAGTTCTTTGTTGATCAGCTCAGTTTTGGTGCCTATGTACCACTCGTTTTCATGGTTTGTGGAATCCAGCCACAGAGTAGCCAGCTGTCTAGTAACCCCAAAACATACACTGTGCTGGTATTCAGGAACAAAGCATTGGACCATTTGAAATTTGTCCAATTTCATGAGTTGACTTGGGCCTTTCACTCCCATGACAGGCAGCTGAGATGTTGCACTCATGGCACTGTTGAAAATGCTCAGCTTGAGTACGAAGACGGGGCTCGGGACTAACATATGGATAAGGACCCCCATCTCTTTGATAACAGGAGTCACAACCATAAGTTCCGTTAAACTGCTTCGTATTTCGGAGGAGTGGCCTGGCAACTGAATCCGAACTACACATGAGGACACGCACCTCTGAAGTGCAATCATCTGCCCAGGTGATGCCGTGAGTTTGAAGTTCCTGAAGTTCTTTTACAAATGGAATGAGGAGAGTCTGGAGGTTGGGCTTGCTCTCTCCAAACCAAAGGCAAGGAACAAAGATGTTGTTCTTCCAATCTGAAGGCTGTAACTCAATGATCTGGCCCTGAACAGGCCATATTTGGAAAATTAGAACTTTTAAAAACAGGGATCCCATCACAGTTCCAAAGCAGCAAGTATAAACTGACAACCAAAAAATATAAACCCTTTTTTAGGCTAATGTTCACATCAAATCCCAACTGACACAGAGCTCACTGTGCCAAATCACATTCCTTTGCTCCAATATAGTTAAAACAGTGATGGCAGTAAAAATGGAACTCATACTCTCCATATTGACCATATGATTTATGGAAGAGATTTGAGGTGGCTGGCATTAATCTGGGGAAATGTTTGTTAAAAATCTGCAGCAGATGGTCCAGAGCAATCCTGGTCAGGTTATGCCTCAGGACATAGGACATCAGAAGGATCAGACTTTTACCTTCGCTGATAGGTGCTCCAGGGTACAAAAGGCCATCTCCATAATTTCCATCCTAAAAAGAATGGGAGACTTAGATTAATAATCATACAGTTATTTGACCCAACATTCTCAATAGTGCATGTTCAAATTGGTCATATATTAGATTTCTTGTCAGGTTTCTAAACATGTAAAAATGTCCTGTATAAATCACACTGACAGTAAAGTTGCTCCTAGCTGGACTAAATTTAATACATGATTAAAGGAAAATACAAATGGTTTGAATATATGCGGATTATTAACTAAATACAATGATTAAACATGAAATACCCTTGTGTGCATGAGTGTGAACCTTTGGGATTCAGCAGCTGCTGACTTCAACTAAACTTTTTCCAGACTTTTCCTAGAGTTGAGTATTAGTCTGTCACATGTGCTTTGATGGGATTTGTTTAGTTTTCATCATTGAAATCCCTGAATTTACTGATATTTTAGGGATTACTTGTGTGAACAGTTCACTATAGGTTTCATTTTTGTTTGGGTTCCTGTTCTGAAAAACACATTTATCATAGTATTTTATTTGCCCTTTGATTCTTATTGTAGCCTACTGAGAGAAGTGAAAGCCCCTCTGACAGAAGAATGAAGCATTCAGTGACAAAGTGGTCTTTACAATGAAGAGATTTTTAGACAATGCATGCATCAAGCCTAGGGTTCTAAATTGCAAATCATTCCTTTCAGAGGAAATTCCTGGTAATCTCGCAAAGGTGAACTGTTATTGTAATCTCACCTGTGACAGATTTGGGGTGGGTCTCTCAGCCCCCTGTCCCTACGCAATCTGGTGTCCTCCTGTACCCACAGCAGCATCTCCAGCAGCTGACCCATTCTGAAGTTGGTACAAAGTGTGTAGCAAGTTAGTAACTGAACCTAAAGCACACATTAAATGAGCAAAATTCTACCATGTACTCAGGTAGGGTACCCAGGGTTCAATGCTAAAATCTTTATCATGTCAGTGAGTCAATTATCTACTTGTCCCAACTCAACCAATTTTTATCGTCCACTTCAAACATTGTTATTAATCAACCAACTATAACCAAAGAATTGCAGTCATTTTCATATTGAGTGTGATCTTAAAGCAATCTACACTGCAAATGCTGGTACTTGATTTCATGCCAATAATTACAGCCTTTTATCTTACTTTTTAAATTGTATTATTTTTAACACTGGCCCGATTGTGACAGTGTAGCTCCGATTACTGTCCCAGCTCTTTACTGGCCCCAGACCACTGTTATTGTTGAGCCATGATTATCTTCTGCATATTTGGGACCATCTCATCCTACATGTGATGGATTTCATTGGGTCTCTCTGCCCCCTGTCCCAGCCTGGCCTGGTGTCCACCTACATCTTCAGCACCTGCTCCAACTGTCCCATTCTGACATCTGGACAATGTGAGTAGCCAATTAGTTACTAACCTGTAGGAGTCAGTTCCTCTAAACAAGACTGGAATAACAAGAAACTGACATAGTGAACAATTGTGTATTACCTGTGTCCTTACCTGTGTTTCACTTCTGCCCACTCTCTCTTTATGTATTATCAGTGTTCTGACCTGACTGTCAGCTCGCTTTTGTTTTCCCGCCGTTGGTTGCAGTGGCTGCAATGGAGCATCATTATTGTGAACTGGAGGCTGTAGGCAAAGTTTTTATTATCAACACTTTCATAGTGTAAAAGCAGACAGGTTCATTTTAAGAATGTCTTTTTTTTTAGGCTGAAATTTATTAATTTAGCAAGCATGTCCATCACACCTTGTGTAACCTAATCATGAACCAATTAACTGCCATCCCTGGCTTGGGGATGTTTTTCTTCATATTCATACAAACACATTAGCCTGTAGCGATCTAACCACACAATCTAGCCAATGTTATGCCAATACTAAAAATAAAACTTTACATCATTAATAACCTCCTTACTTCTCTTTAGTGTTCTTCTGACATTCTGTTAGGCACTTCAACATCACCGCTGTCAAGGTACTGCTTGTACAGCTTAAGTCCTCTGCCCTTTGAAAAACGGTACCTTTAAAAACGGTAAAAACGGTTTCCCAAACGGTTAAAAAACGGTATTAAAAACCCACCTTATTGTTTTTTTCTGATCATCATTTAAATAAAATAGCCTGCTGTAACATTAACTTTCTGCATTGTATTTTACTGTCCCAAGTTCATGACATGCAGTGGTGTTTAAGTTTACGTCCTCTGCCCTTTGTCTGAAACAAAAGACAATTTCAAGACAGTATAGATCACACATGGGCAACTTACGGCCCACGGGCCAGGTCCGGCCCGAGGACCAACTCGGTCCGGCCTGCAATGTCTTCAAAGAAAAAAAAAACACACAATAAAAGGCCGTCTTAGATTTGATTATGCCGCTCACTGACTCTTACTTGCTTCTTTAAAAAAAAAAAACAAGGGAAAAAAGATGAACGCTCCAAAAAAGAGAAAGATTGCCTCTGAATGTCATATTTTTAATCAAGAGTGGACATCTAAATATTTTGTCACCAGTGTTGGAACAAAGGTAGTATGCTTGATATGTGAAGACACTGTATCTGTGTTCAAGGAATACAATATCAAGAGACATTTTACTACCAAGCATAATAATCATGCCACAAACCTGTCATCACGGGAGAGAGAAGAAAAAGCCCTGAAATTGTCTTCCAACCCATGAAAAACTGGGTATTAAAAAACCGTATTAAAACAGTAAAAACGGTTTCCCAAACGGTTAAAAAATGGTATTAAAAACCCACCTTATTGTTTTTTCTGATCATCATTTAAATAAAATAGCCTGCTGTAACATTAACTTTCTGCATTGTATTTCACTGTCCCAAGTTCATGACATGCAGTGGTGTTTAAGTTTACATCCTCTGCCCTTTGTCTGAAACAAAAGACAATTTCAAGACAGTATAGATCACACATGGGCAACTTACGGCCCGCGGGCCAGGTCCAGCCGGAGGACCAACTCGGTCCGGCCCGCAACGTCTTCAAAGAAAAAAAACACTCAATAAAAGGCAGCAACATGCAATCTGTAGGTAAATAACTACAATGAGTTTGTACTGCTATTTCAATATGTCGTCATGGGAGAGAGAAGAAAAAGCCCTGAAATTGTCTTCCAACCTAACTGCAATGGACATGTTTTTTGTCAAGCTATGTCTGTGAATTTATTTTTGTTCCATTCAGTGATGCAGGCATGTACTTTAATGCACTATTAAAGTTTGATAATTGTAAAGCAGTCTGCCTTGAGTCCATATGTATAACATAATGCAATGTGTTTCATCAGTGACCTATATATGCAGTGGTGCATCAGACAAGTGGCAAGATGGAAGCTAATTTAAAAGTTAATACTGAATTTAAGTGGATTGTGTAAGTAAGTAATATATTCAACCTAAGACTACAACAGATTGATACATCAGTTTAAAAAAATGTAACAGAAATTTTCTGTTTGTTAAGTTGGCAAATAGCCTGTTTATAATCAATCTGTTATATCTACCAAATCCATATAGTTTAACGTAATTCAGCACTATGTGTTTGTGTTTCAATTCAATTTTCAAATGTGCGGCCCTTCGCTTGCTTGATCTCTGTCCATGTGGCCCTCTGGAAAAAACTGTTGCCCACCTCTGGTATAGATTGAAAAGGTAGAAGCTAGAATTCTAATAATAATAATAATAATAATTATTATTATTATACCCCACCCTAACCAGCAGATCTATTAACTTGCATTCTTTTAAAAAAATTAATTCAAAAATAAAAAAATATACCATCGCATAGTTGTTATTACCTTCATGTGTCTGTATTCTGTTGATCTTGGTATTTTTTGGTTACTGATGTCCGATAAATAGGATTTGTACTTTAACTGTACTGGTGACATATTTCAATAATTATTGCTGACTAGCTCCAACAACTAGGTCCCAGATCTATCAATTGAACCGGATCAAGGGTTAGAACCAACATTTGAACTGAGTAATAATGGCTACAGCCAGCGGCGCTGCAGCAGGTTCCAACATTAAATCGGCGATTATTATTTGAAATTAAGCACCCAGACTCCGGGAGGTATCAGTTAAGTCTCAGGATCAAAGAATGTTTGGATTGTTCTATTTTCAAGAGGGGTCCGTTAGAGCAGAAAATGCATCCATCATACAGGATGTATACAGGAATGCAAAAATTACATGTGGGGAACGAAGGTTTGCGATTAGGCTCATTCCCAAGAAGCGTTTTATCAATTAAGTTACTGAGGGTGTGATGACTATAAGAGTTGCTTACCTGGGTAAAGGCAGGTGATCTGTCCAATGGGGGAAGTGTCACGGATTTCTCGTTGAGTGCGACTGAAGAAATTCCCCATCCTATTATCAGGATAGAAGGATACGGTGATTAATCTCGCTCTGTGATAAAGGTATAGTTTGAATGTTGTTGCAGTATGGTATTATTGCGCCCGATTGCATAGAACTTTTATCTCGTCATGGTTTTAATTCTTTGCTACTTTTTAGGTTAACCGCGGTTGGGGTAGACGAGCAGAAACTGGCTCAACGCTTAAACGGGAAAGTTTACAACTTGATGGTATTAAGTATTTTCCGGTTTTATTGCAAACGGTTGTATTGTTGGTTTGGATACTTGCGTTGCTTTTTCCTGTGGGTGAACTCAGCTGGGTGGAACACGTGGCCGCTGTGATCAGCCTTGTAATCTATATGCTTGTGCCGGGTCTGCAGTAATCTTTGATCGGCGAACCTCTGAAGTATGATATGGCAATGTTGAATCGTGGATTTGTATGTTGGTTAAGAATGTGGCTGGCTACATGCAATATTCATATTTTTGTTTTCCTTCCTTAAAGGAATTGTGGCAGCCACTGTTTCCAGAGTTATTTGTTTGTAAATGTTGTTGAGATTCGCTCCTCTCCTGTTCTTATCCTTGCTATTCCGAAAAGACGTGGGCTACATGGCTGTGCTTGCCGGCTATTTGTACGGGGGATCGGGGTCTGGTCTTGATGCAGGCTCCTTTGGGCCACTGGGTGTTTGGGTGCGTAGCGTGCGACACTGGCGTCCCTAACGGTTAATGGTGATAGTGGGTGCAGTAGCCTTAAATTTACGTATGCTGCTGTATGACTTTGCAATTGCATCCGGTTGCATGTGCATGTGGTGCGTCTGTTCTTCTCACCTTCTTCCAGGAACCGGTGGTGGAAACGGGGCTGACGCTGCAGAGACGGACCCGGGTAATCCCAATAAAGGGGAAATGGCGTAATGATTCGTCTTTCTAATAAACACTTTCGATTTTAACATTCTTGTAATAAAGATTATTGGTATCTTTCTAATTCATGTCTCGGAGCCTCCTTGTTCTCCGCGGGGGAAATAGTTCATCTTGGTATTGTATTTAAATCATGGTGTTCCTTCTGCACCTCAATCAGAAGGTGGCGTAGTCAATCAGTTGCAGTCACTACATACAGCTACCTGCAGGGAAGACATCGAGTCGGAGGAAGGCTGGATAGAGGTGATTTGGCCTGCTAAAAGGAGACCACATGAGCCGAAGCCAGTTGCAGCCAAAGTGCTATTCATGGGAGACAAGTTCCAAAACGGTAGTGAAATGATTCTGAAATACTCTTTGCAACGTTAGCTAACTTTGGCTATAGTCTCTAGAAATGTAACGTTACTGATAATAACCTAGTAGAAAGCGTTGCTGTTATCCTAGCTAGCTAGTTAACGTTAGCTAACTCAACGCTGGGTTGAGTTAAGGCGCGTTTATACTCCGTCCCTCGACTGAAATTGCAGGATGTTAATGAACGTTGTAATGTCTCCCGACTTTGACGACTGTCGTTGTCGTTCACAAAAAGTATAAACACACCTCAGCACATCCATAATGGGGAGGAAGAGGCTACACTCATCCCGTTTTGTCGTCAGTATCCGTTTTACCAAAGAGCTGCTCTGACTTATAACAGCTAAGTAAGTTAGCTTAGTTTCTAGCTATCGCTATAGAGCTTAACCAGTTATCTGGCTAATATGGAAGAAGTTCACATTACTATCCAGCTTACCAAGTTACGTCGTGGCAACGTCGCCACGACGTCCAGTTTTGGGAGCGACGTACCAAGTGACCACTTACGTTGTAGCGACGTCTTAAGGTTGTGACAACGTTGCGGGTACGTCCTGGCAACGTTGTAAGAACTTCGTGTGTTCGTGATTTGCAGGTCTTTTCAGCAATGTGTTGTACTTATTTTTTATTTTTTTGTACCCATTAACATGCCTAATAGATATTTGTACTGGAATTTCCTTTGACAGCTTCTATCATCAGTCATTTTAGATATTACCTTTAGTCGGTTTAACTAGCTATAATGTTAAATATCCACTACTCAATGTTGAATAAAATAGAATATTGACAAACTGTGGTGGGTTTACATGTAAAAAGCACAAGTATTTAAATAAGTAACTCTGTGCATCCATGGTTTGTTTGCTTTGAAATATGGTGAACAAAATAAAATTGTAAAATACATTAATAATATTAAGCAGAGAGAAAACAAATACAAATTAATATAGCTATGTAAGGATCTATGGGTTTACGCAGACAAAAAAAAAAAAAAACCCCTCCAAATTTTTGTATGAACCTGCATTGGTAATAGAACATTCTTTTATGAAGCAACTGAGCTGCCTGGTTGGGCATGTTTTTCAGGACTTTCTGCTCAAATGCTTTTCGACACAAAACATTTAATTTGAAAAATTTATACTAAAGTTTTGTATAAAATGTTGCATGTTGTGATGTGGTTATGCTCAACTTCACTTCCAAGTTTTAAGGCATCTTAAATGTGTATTTCAGTGGAAACCATATGTGTATATATATCAAAACCATTTGAACAGCATATGAAACAGTCTTGGCTGATATTCAGGTAAAGAAAAGTATGGTGTGTATGAATGAATCTGATGTTTGTGTAATAGGCTGTTGATGAACAAAGAATGCAATAGACAGATATAAATGAACAAGAATATTTATAAATTTTAATTTGATTTAACTTGATAGCCCTTCTTCTAAATTCATTTTGTGGGATCCATTTGGTTATTGTATTTTTTTTGTACTTGTGTTTGTATTTTGCTGTCTTGTAGCTGCAAATCAGAAAAGAACTACATGGAATACTGAGCATAGGGACAGGTTTGGGGTAAACATGGCATAGTGCTTTTTTTCTTTTCCTCCTTTGCAACTTCTAACACTTCACAGCTAACTCCCTCAGTCAGAATAAATGAGTTATCTTAGCTCTTTGTGGAGATCTTGATTTGTTCTGTTTTCTTGATTTCCAGATTCTCCTCCTCCAGTCTCTTTGCCACCTGAACTAGTGACTTTCTCCCAGACCATACTTTTTCTTGATGGTTTGAAGGTAGTTTTCAAACATGAATGCACTGCAGTTATCCAGGCTGTCAAAATGTCCAGCATCAGTTGCTATGTACAACATGCTGTGTGTGTTGTACACAAAGAACTCCTTGCCATAGAGTTCTTGCCCTTTTGAAACAAAGTAATGCAGCAGGTAATTCGCGTAACTTGAGTGCTCTTTCACAAGGCTTGGATACACCAAGATGGCCATGGCAACACTAAAGGACATAAAGTGCAAGTATGTCTCATCCTGCAGAACTCCCTTCAACACAAGCTTTCCTGTGTAGAGGAAAAACTGACAAAACTCAGTTGCTTCCCACCTGTCCAGCTCCTCAAGACCTCTGGGTTTTCGGGCAGCGACCCTTGACATGCTGTTTTTAAGGGCAAGTAATCTGCAGCTGACTTCTTTTGCTTGTGTAGCTGAAATCCACATCCCTTTTTCTCCTCTTGTCCAGATCAGCAGTAGCTTTGTCATCACACCCAGACAGGCCTGATGCATGTAATCAATTGGAAAACATTCCACCATATCTATGGGCAGCTTGGCCATGGGTGTCTCTGCATGGTGGTGATCATGCTGGATCCAGCAGGACCGCACAAAGGATAGGCCACATGCATGTTAGGAGCTCACATGCTGAGCTCCTAAACAGTGGTAATCCATCAACATTCAATGACAAATCAAGTGAATGGAGGTCAGCTGTCTTTCCCTGTGGATACTTCTCCAGTGTCTCCTGTCATTTGTGTTGTAGAGGAAAGCAGATGTACTTTATCCCTGACTTTTGTTTGATTTCTGTGTTTCAAGGGAGATGTGTTTTCATGTAGAAGAGTGCTGGCGCAGGATGGCAGTTCACTGTGTCCATGCTTTTGCAGTAATTTTGTCAACAGCACTGTTTCACCTGGTACTGATTGGTCCAAACGGCTAGTTCCTCTGCCAATGAAATACCCTCAGTGTCTTCCTCTTCAAGGTCTGAGCTGTAGCTATCATAAAACCTATTAATGGCTTTCCATGTGCTCTCTCCTGACTCCTCAACTGTGTTTTCACATGGTGAATCAACAAACTATTCATCCATGTCAGAGTAAGTGTCTTCCACCATTTCAACATCTGTTTCAATCAAATGTTCCTCTCGCTGAGTTGGACCATGAGGAAAGACCTCTCGTTCAGACTGAGTAGAAGCTCTGCCCAAAGTTTGCAAAGTTAGATAAAAGTCTCTCTTTTATCACTCATCCTAAGACAAACACAAATACTTCCAATGAATGACTTCTCTTTATTTTTTTTATTAGATAAAGCAGTACGGTTAGCTTGCTAACCATATGAAATATGGTATGTAGCGAGAGGTTTTTTCATTTTTTTTTTTTTTTTTTTTAAACGCAAAAACAATCCCCAACCACTTTTCAGACCCTCCCTGCAAAATTGATTAATATCGAAAATGTGCTAAATGAAATGAAACATGCATGTAATTTTTTTTTTTAAATGGTGTTTTATTTTAATTGAAATTTGTGTAGGTACAGTGTGCTTTGAGTTACATCATGATGCATTCAAGAACTTCTCGAAAAAAATAGTGTTAGGTGAAAATCACTAGATTGCATTGAGTTGCATGATGATGCATTCAAATGCTGCTCAGAAGAAAATGTACTTGGCGGAGATAATTTCATACTTAAGACATTCATATTACATTAAATCATGTATTTCATATAATTGTGAGATAAGTCTGTGCAGAAAATAGGCATGCAAGAAAAAAATAATCTGAATTATTGTATAATGTGTATGCAATTAATACAATTATTTTGACCATGAAAGTAAAAAACCACACAAAACAAGCAGTGTTCAAAAAGGAAGAAATATATTATATATAATTCTGATTCCTTTCTCGCTCCATTAACTAAGATGTAATGGAAATATAAATATTCACAAATACTCACCTGGTGTCTAAAATGAAAATGACATTTTGGTAAACAAAACAAGCTAATTCAAGTCACTGCTAATGCAGCTCATTTTGAAAATGTTTTATTTTCACATAACTGCAAAATTGAGCTTTTTGGAGTGGAAACACAAAATAGTTTAATATGATACATTTTACTCTTTGTTTATTATGCTTCTGTTTCTATTACTGACTTTTAAGCTACAATGTACTTTATTGTTACATTCATTGTTTTTACTGTAATACCTCAAGAGAAGGCCGCCTGGCCCAAATGTTATAAAATGTTTTGTTACTATATTGTAGGTAGTCACTGTCTGCTATTGTCTAACTGATTATTCCATATTTTTTTTTCAGGTTTCTACTGGAAGAGGCATGCAGTGGCCATTTAGGTTTTGCACTTTTGTCTCTCCCAAACGAGGCCAGTTATTAAAACATTACATATTAAAGAATGGTGGCTTCACAAGAACCTCCCCAATACCATTTCTGTGGGATCATGTGGAGGGCTTCCACAGTTTAGACAGATTAAGAAAATGCTTGTGCTTAACACAGATATTGTTTTCCTGTGCAAACCAATGATTGCTTGGTATCATGAGCACCTGCGTGCTTATGAATTGACCCAAAGCAGCACAGGCTTGGTTGCCACTCAGTTAGCAAGTTAAATTATGTTTATCTTTTTTCAGCATACCAAGTCAGAGGTACATTGTTTGTTTCTTTGAAACATTACATTGTATGCTAACTGCACTGCCATTGCTCTGTTCATTTCAGAACCATGGAACAGAAGTGGCCAATCAGAGTTGTCATCACTGACGGTGACATTCAAAGAATCCACCTTGGTGAAAAACCAAACAACCTGGAGTCTTTTTTTTTTTTTTTGGCTCACTTGAGAGCTAAATTGGCACTACCATATGACATCAGAATACAGTTTGTAGACCCACTGTTTAACGATGCCCTTTGCAACCTGACAGATGTCAGTCTTGAATCCTTCTCTCCAGCCTCCATCACACTGACCTTACCAAGCTCATCTGATACAGAAATACTGTTTCCAATCAGAGAGAGATCTCAATTGATGAGGCAGGATCCTTGGCCTTCCACGTTTGATTTTCCAAAATTCTCTGTGGATGTAAATTTCAGACTGAGACAGGGAGACCCTGCCTACATGAAGGATGGAACTCGGATGGAAGTTCCTCGGGACATGAAACATGCGATCTTACAGAGACTTGCAGAGACAATGTACAGCCACACAGCATATCCCATGGAGGAACACTGTCAACAAGTGGCCTCTGCTATGATTGCAAGATTCAAGATGGGGAATTACCGGACCAAAATGAGAAGATATGGAATGGCTGATGTCACAGTGAATGGCAACAAACGGAAGAGGGATGTCCCCGATGGATAGCCATCCTGTAGTAACATCAAAAAGCTGAAAAAAAGCGAAACAAACTTTTTTCCCAATTTTCCTGATGGTGAAAATGCAGATACCCTTGATGCAGTCAGAAAACAGCTTGAGGTTGAAGCAAAGAAACGGCTTGCAGATGCAGCTGATATCAACAAAATGATGGATCAAACATTTTCCTTGCGGCGCAAAGAAATAGAAAAACAGCCTCCTGTCAAAAGGATGATAGAACGTTGGCCGGTGCTGTTTACAGAAAGTCAGGTATAGCCCACTTATACTGCACTATATTGAACCACACCACATGTAATGTCAATGTCAAGTATTATCAATGTAGATTACCCTGTGGTTTCATTAAATCATTTTAATGATTAATTATTTAGTCTACATTTAAAAACATCACTAAATAGGCCAGTCTTTGAATACATGATGCTTAGATGGTATTGACCTGATTTGTTTTCTGTCTACATTTGTCAGTTCAACCACAGTAGATAACACTTCAAATATTATTAAGGCTAATACCTACATCACATAATACTCCTCATCAAGCAAGATAAAGAAGATTTGATCAGAACTCAGTCTTAACTTTTTGGGAAAACAGTGTAATAGCACATGAGGTTCCCACATACATCTCAAGTTTATTGTCTTGGCATTTTGGTTGTTGGCCTAACACATCATCCATCTGTTCTCGATCTTTGCAATCTTGTTATGACTTAAGAGATTTATTTTAACAGACAAATGGATTATTGACATTAAATGACTATCTTGATGGAGGAAACAATCCTTTGCATTTGTTTTTTTTTTTTTGTTTTTTTAAGGTGTTTGCTGAGTTTCATTGAGTGGCAAGTAAGAACCTCAGGAAGAACTTTTATGAAGCTCTAGACCACCGAAGCACTCGTCTCATTGACATGTTCAAGTCCAAAAAAGGAGATGTAGGCAGATCACTTGATCGCCTCCTTCAGAAAATGAATAACCAAGTAAGTGTTGTTTCAGATTCCTCATTATTACAACCTTATATTAGTGTGCTTGATTGCTTAAACTAGGCCTGCAGCTGCTACTACTACTTCTATTCCTGCAAGCGATTCTCTATGCACTTGAAATGTAATGTCTTAACTTGAGAATACAAATAAATATATTTTTTCTGTTGATTACCTTTTTCTTGTCTTCTGTTTTTGCTTTTTTTTTTTTTTGCAAGACACAAGACATCACCACAAGATGTACCACTGCAATGTCTGCCCCTGTACCTTGGAGATGATTCCACCGATTTCTTCCTCCGCTGCTCAGTAAGTGCAGTCATAATGATCACACAATCTTAGGATATTGTCAGACTTGAGCCAAATCTGAGATTTTCCAGATGAAGTTTCCAAAATTAACTTGTTTAGTGGTATGTGTCCTATTGCCATTAAGGTAGGAATGGATTCCATTTAGATTGCAGCAATACAGGGTAGAGATAGATGGCTTAATACTGAAACACTTGCATTTCCACAGTTCTGCTGTCCATATGCTTTCATAAGAGCTGCAAGATAATATTCCAGAGTGCTGGTCTTTCCTGTGACTTTTAACTGTAATTCCCACTCTCAGTTTGATTTCAGGAGTGAAAATACTACAACGCTGGGTCGTAATATCCTACCTAATTTTATTTTCTTGTGTTCTTTTATTCTTGAATACAGGATTCGGATTCAACTGACTTGCCCCAGGTACCTGTTGGGGTCCTTGAAGTGATAACAGAAGACACACCTCCACAGTTAAGCAGCATAGAGCTTATCCTGGAGGGAAACGTCATCATGGATGACATTCCCACCCACCCCCATGCAGTTTCTTTTGTTTGGCTTGATCTATGCTCTTCATTTGGATTATCCCAAAGGAACGGAAAATACTTTTGAATTCATTCAAAAGGTACTTTGAGCATTGGTGACCAAAAGCTAAATCCAAAATTGCAGTCATTAAAAAAATGCTCTTTTGCGGTAAGTGGAAGAGTAGTGAATGGGCTGAACAATTTCATGAACATTTTTTTATTTTGTTTTTTGT
Source organism: Albula goreensis (assembly GCA_022829145.1). Lineage (NCBI taxonomy): Eukaryota > Metazoa > Chordata > Actinopteri > Albuliformes > Albulidae > Albula > Albula goreensis. The sequence goes on from CM040753.1 coordinate 34,520,265, forward strand.
TTTATTTTACTGAAATTAATATGATCTTTTGTTTACACCTTTTGTTTACCTCTTGCAATAGGCACAGGTCTCTCTTTTTCTTGTGTTATTTTTATATTTGAAGTTGCGGTTTCGAACTGTTGTCTACTTCTTCTGATTCATAAACGCCTAGCTTTTTTTACTGCAATGTTCATTACTACCGGAACAGGTGTTTTGTCGTATATTTGAGTTTTTGGCGCAGCGGTTTTTGTGATGTTTTTTGATAGCTCTTAAGCTACTTAAGCAATTAATGTCTGTGTATTTAAACGTACGCACGCGCGTAATTGTCCAGGATCATGTTACATTACATTACATTACATTACAGGCATTTGGCAGACGCTCTTATCCAGAGCGACTTACAACACAAAGTGCATTTCTTTGGGAACAAGATTATTAAAGTGCTAGGGAAGGGTACAACTCTCAAGTGCCAGTGGGGTTAGAGGGGCTGAACCCTATGGATGACCTGTTGAGGAAAAAGAAAACATAATTAATAAACAATAGATCTGGAACAACAATTGTAATAACATCATGATCATGTGTGATCATGTGACAGCGTTATAACAAATAAGGGGGTGAAACGTCATATTGCTGACGGAAACAGAAATGGGGGGTCGTAGGCCGTCCAAAGGGCGCAGGCGGTGCAGTTCGGTGTAATTGCACCAACCTGCGCCCCTTGCACAGCTTGCGACCTCCTATTTCCTTTTCCATCGGCAATATGACGTTTCACCCCCTTATTTGTTATAACGCTGTCACATGATCACACATGATCCTGGATAATTATGCGCGTGCGTACGTTTAAATACACATATGTTAATTGCTTAAGTAGCTTAAAAGCTATCAAATTTTTTGACATAGGTATCGGTGGGTAACTGGCTACCTAGCAGCTGTGAATTACAGCTAGCTAATGTGAGCTAGCTAGGTCGATCCACAAATAACATACCTATCCAAACAATTAAGATTGTGTAAAGTTCAGCAAATAGCTATTACTATCATACATCATTTTCAACTCAGTTGTGGCGAGTAAAAAAATATAACGCTAAGTATGACTGTAAGCATATTATTTTATCACTCAAGTAACCAATGGCCTAGCAGCTATTAGGTAGCCAGCAACTGTGGTTTAATTAGATGGCAAGCAAGTAATTACCTGACGTTCAGCAAGCTAACTAGTGATGCTATGTACCTAACATTTTAGATTTGCTAGCATGAATGTAAGATGTCACAAGGACAAGAGTCCTGATACAATGTAAATTTTTTAGCAGAGAAGGAAAGGCAAGTAAAATTAAATTGCATCTATTATCAAGTAAAGGTTTGATTTAAGGTGGTTTTGAACGTGCTGTTTGGGAATAAGGCAGCAGCGCTGCCCTTAGCAAGCTACATCAGTTATCAAATTTCATCTTTGTAGTCACAGCAGACAGGTAAAGGGATGGCACTGTATCAATGTGGAATTTGATGTTGAGAATGACAGACATTCTGATAATCAATAAACTGACTTTACACACCTAATTTCTGTCCTCACCCTAAATAAGGATGAAGTGCTGAGCGCACTCTGGGAAGTTGCTTGATAGCTCGGCAAGTAGCCTAGCTATTGAAATGTTATCATTGTTAACCTAAATTATAGACAGGTTAAATGAAAGCCACAATAAGTAAATAGTCATCCCACACAAATATGATACTAAGCTGTCTATTAACTCGAAATAGCAAGCAAGATGATGACCTATTAGCAATAGGTTACCTGGCCTAATTTTCTAGCAAAAATCGATAACCTCAATTGACGACAATCATAGGATTTTGATCCAACAGGTACATGTCATATACATTTCATGTGCATGGAATTGAAATATTATTAATAGGCCTATATAATGTATATAAATGTATATATGTTATTGTGTACTGTATAAATGAACCATAAAACACTTAACCGTTAGCTACATTGCTAATTTCATTAACTATAGTGTCACCAGGCAGGCCTTAGTTAACTAGCTTTAGCTAAGCTAAACTAAACATGTAGCTTTCTGAGTTATAAAAACTTCCTTAGTTAGGAGTTTTTAATAATATGAAGGTAAGACCTGAATAAGCACACATGTACGCAAGGGTCAAAGTGCACGAACATGTCATAGCGTTATATCAAATAAGGGGGTGAAACGTCATATTGCTGACGGAAACAGAAATGGGGGGTCGTAGGCCATCCAAGGGGCGCAGACGGTGCAGTTCGGTGTAACTGCACTGCCTGCGCCCCTTGCATGGCCTGCGACCCTCTATTTCCTTTTCCGTCAGCAATATGACATTTCACCCCCTTATTTGTTATAACACTGTCACAGGATCACACATGACCGTGGACAATTATGCGCGTGCGTACGTTTAAATACACATACGTTAATTGCTTAAGTAGCTTAAGAGCTATCAAATTTTCTGACGTAGGCATCGGTGGGTAACTGGCTACCTAACAGCTGTGCAAAGGGTGCAGGCGGTGCAGTTACAATGGCACACTGATACAGATTGCTTTTTACTCCAAGAGTAAATCCTTTTGCTAGTTGTTGTACTCTGGACATGACACAAATCAGAGTTACAAATGAAATTTACGGACAGATTTGTGAACGATCTTCTTCTAATGGAATACCTACACAATCAAAATGGTACCACTGTTCACAAATATCACATGCCAGTATTACATGTTTACTGTTGTTTAGAGTTTGGCAGAAACAAAACAATTTACTCTACTTCTGTTTTGTTTCAAATTCTGGATCATAACGTTATTATTTTTTTTTCCTTTTCCCAACTCTATGTTTTACTGGCATGTCATTTTGATTATTTTGTAGTGGTACAATCACACATTTCTCACATTTGAGTTACAAGGGCCTGTATATTATTGCTGTTGCTCCTCCATTTGTTGTATAGCTGACTGACACTGCGCTTTGCTGCATCAGGTCTGCTGGTTTGCCATTTTAGAATTCTTGCGACTTCTCGCCAGAAGCTGCAATCTTGGGTTCTGTTTACCCGTTTCACTGTATTAATAGCGATTGCAATTTTGTTGAAATTTAAAGACGTTTTCTTTTTCCCCCGTCTTGCACCCCCATACAATTTTGAACCTACAATACATATATTTTGCAAATCAGACACTTTACCTCCTGCTTTTCATTTTTCATATAAAGTTTCCTGCTTATGCAGCTCACCTGCAGCATGTGCTGTCTCCACCCTGGGAACACCTGCTACCTTACCTGCAGTATGTGCTGTCTCCACCCTGGGAACACCTGCTACCTTACCTGCAGCATGTGCTGTCTCCACCCTGGGAACACCTGCTACCTTACCTTTCCCCTTCCTCCCTTTATTTATATTTGATTTTTGCCTCTTTTTTGGTTGCACTTTGCTCACGGTCAACTTGGCAGTGCCAGCGTCCTTGCAGTATGCCTTGGGGTAGCATATCACATCCACACCATGGATGTTGCAAACACTGGCACCAGTCAGACCCTACAACTGTCATAAATAATTAGACAATGCGTTATGAATTTGTTTGGGAGGATTGCTGCCTCAGCATCTGCACTTATGCAAAAAACTTTAATTTTATGTCCACTTATTTAGTAGACGGTATAATGCAACATGGCTTAAAAACTGCACACAAAGAAATCAGGCAAAGAGCAGAGACAAGTCCAGGTTTTCAGTGTCACAACCAGCTGTAGCAGGCACTGAATAAATTTGCAACATAATATCAGGTTACATGATACAAGTAGTTGTATGAACATAAAATGAATCTAAAAGAAGATAGGGGTTTATGTACAAAACATTTTCATCTGTATCATGTGCCATATACAGTTGACAGATTCTTTTTTAACAGCAAAAATACAAAGAATGTGTTGATTGTTTAAACAAAACACAGTTTAAACTGTAGAGTAATATTTAGTTACTTTGCTGTCCTGATGCTTGTGAGGATTCTGTGCAACAATCATGGCTCAAATTACAGCCTATTCAAAACAAAATGAAACTGCTTACCCCGAGGAACTCCTCAAAAAGTCGTTCTCCCTCAGTCTGCTTCCGGCGGTGTGCATCTGCCTGCTGCAAATGGTCTCCACCCACAGGTGCCTGGGGTTCAGAACAAAGCAGAAATACTTACTCTGCAGAAGTCCTTAAAGAGATATTCACCTTCAGTACTTCTTTAGTTGTGAACATCTGATTTTAGCAATCTATCCCTACCTACTGGTGTACGGGATGAAGTAAACACTTGGGGTGAAGTGGTCTCCAGCTGTATATATGATGAACACCAGATTAACTGGGCAAGGATGGGCATGCCAGCACCATCACTGAGGTGTACCCCATCCCAGTACCACAGATCCAGATTAGATCTTGGGAAATGTTCAGCAACAGACAGGTACCGAACACCTAGTTGTGCTGCAACCCGGTGGTATTCATCACGAAGAAGTTTTTCTTTTCTTTCTTTTCTTTATGCACCACTAGCATTTGATACGTGGCCATCCACAGTGTCTTAAAAGGGTCAGCCATTGATGTATTTTAAAGATTTTTCAGTACATTTTTGAAAATGACAGATTCTCCAATAAAGCCTACAACTAACAGACCTTTAATAGAACTTAACTGATTATGATAATCATAGTCCTGTTAACAGACATAATCTACCTTTGTCCAAGAACGCACAACACTTTGGACAAGGTCCTGAAACTCCTTGCCTGCCTCCTCAATTGTGCAGCTGGTGGTGAGGTTGTTCCCTGGGGCCAGAAGACAGATAATGTCCAGTGAAAAAGGCATTGGCCCACCAGACAGTTCTGCCTTGATGTCAGCTGCACTTGCCCCTGGAGTGCAGCTATAGGCAAAAGATAGGCAGCCCTTTTGCATCTCCACATACCCATCTACGAAGCCTCGTAGATGGGAATCTCCCACAACCATGACCAACTGAAAGAAAAAGCAAATACAATGTAGGAGTTATGCACCTTTTATTTCATTTTACTTGTACATACAATTACAATGGCCCCACTGAGTCTCAAAAGTTTGGAAAACCAACATGGGAAGTTTTGTATACTACATGTACATGCCTATTCATGCAATAATAATGATAATCAGGAAAAAAATCTGATTGGAGGTATGTTGAATTACTGTTTAATGAGACTGATTGCACATATTTTCCAAGTTTTGCATGAGAAATACGACTTATATAATATCACTGGACAATGTAAAATCCCCTGTATAATGTTATTACGTTTGCATGCACAATTTGTATTTATATTATGAAGTATCACATATATGAAGCATTTACATTAAAAAATGTAGTAGTACATGCACATTTGGTAATGTAGGAGCATTCTACGACAATATGTAGTTTATAATATAAAATTTTTATATATATAATTTTAAATATAGGGCTGTCGTGTAATTACCCATTTATCAAATGCAATAGGACTCGTACTGCTCCTTATGCATAACCTTTTTTGGCCCGTGGTAGCAGGTATGATCATTTTATGGGCGCGACCTGTGATCCGAGATCGAGGCCAGCAATGAACTCGATGACGGAACCCGGTCTCATAGCAAGCAGTGGTCATTGTCGCTAAAAGAAGAAGGGGTGAAAGAAGTTGTGATTAAAATCCTTTCACAAAGTGTGTTCAAAAAAACTTTAATGTGTGCAGGTGCAATGACGTGGAATGATTGGTGTTAAACATTCATCAGTGGTTTTTACCTTCCACTTTAATTCATGATTTGAAATGTAATTTTTAACATTTTCTGTTTAATTACTGCTAAGTGATAGCTACATTCGCTAAATTAGGCTACTACACGTGGCCGGATTGACGGTCAGTTAAAACAGGCTATATCTTTGATATACAGTGATATATCTGTAAAAAGTTTTTATTCATTGGAAAGGCAGGTGTACATGAAGGGGGCGTAGTGAGTAGTGGGAGTACAATTTTAATTTTTTTTTGGATCATTGAATTTTTTCGATCATTGACAAATAGGCTAGGATAATAGCTCAGCCCACGTGTTTCATGGACCGTTACAACGGACAAAAAGTGGGGAGGGGAGTCAGTGCAGTGGTCCAAGACAATTTCTGAAGAAGCACCTACAGAATAAAAAAAAAAAAAAATTATTGTTAATATTTTTATTGCTGTTTTAAAGTAATTTTATTGTTTTATATATCCAAAAGGAAGGGTCTTTTTGGAGTGTGTTAAAAAGGGCAAACCCCAAGAGTCTGCCTCTGACCTGCTGCTCAAAAGAATATATGTATATATAATTTATGAATTAATTCATGGAAATGTAATAAAAATGTAAGAAAATAGATATTTATTGCTTATGTTTCATTCTCTGTGATTCAGAACTGATTTTTTTGCACAACTGCACTGAATACCCATCTCTCCCTACCTCTGTTTACAACAGTGTTTCTCAACCTTTCTTGAACAAACGCCCCCTTACCTCATCATGACACCCCTTACCCCCACAACCACCACACAAAGACAGGGATATGATATATAGATGAAAGTACATGCAATAGAAATCAGTGTGTAGGGTAGATCATTTGACCATGACAGAAACATCTTTACAATGAATAACTCAAATTATAAAACCTTGGTCAAAATGATTGTCAAAATGTTGGAATATGGGTGATGTATTCTGTTTTATATATTTGTATTTATGTTTGAATATGATTAGGCTGCATGACATTTATGCTTCCTATCAGAGAATGCAGTCATTCCACAAGAACTGTCAATATTGCTACCTGATCTTGTGTTTTGGTTTTTCAGTTTCCCTGTCCATGTGCTTTTGTTTTCATTCCCCTGTGTCTGCCTCGCCTTTCTTGTTCCCTGCCCAGTTGACTGCTCATTTGTTTCACCTGCCCTGTTGTTCACCTGTGTCTCGTTTGCTCGTTAATGTGTATATTTGTCTTTGTTCTGTGAAGTTCATCTCCGTTTCGTTTGATCAGTTACGCTACAAGCCTTTTGTTCCGGTTCTGCCTGCCCGTTTTCTGATTTTTGGATTGTGTTCTTGCCTCGGTTGCTGTGTCTGCCTGGTTGCATTTTTTTTCCGACTTCGTCTTTGACTCTGCTTTTGGAATTGTGCCAGTAAACTTCGGTTATTTTACTCCTGTCTGCGTTTGAGTTCACTCTGCACCCTGACAAGAAGATTGTTCATAAGCCTATTTTAAAACACTTCCCTCTTTTTTTTAAGTATACACACCATTCCAGGCCTAACAGGAAATGTTGTCTTTTGGGGGAAAAAAAACAATACTTGTGAATTGAAGTTGTTGTAATTGTATGTATTTGCAAATTCACAGAAAAACAATCAGGTAAAGTAGATGGACATTAACCAATCACTTGAACAAAAGAACAAGATATGGAAACCTAAATGGCCGGTTTCTAGACCAATGAAAAGCAGTGGCGGCTCGCATATTTAATTGGGTCTACAAATCCAAATTTTTGAAAATCAACTGTCATTTCATTATGATCAAGGGAGAAGACGGTTAGCCCACTTGAAAATATCAAGCATTTTCACACTGAAATGTATTGAATAAAAAAAAAAAAAAAAACACCAACTGAAGCACATTAGTGTGAGCCCTGTGCTTGGTGGTTTGCTGCCAACTTTTTTACTGCTGGACACAGGGACGTCAGCTTAAGCCTGAGCGCACCGGAGCTAACCAAATCTAAACGGTTGCGGTACTTTGTCTGCATGTGCAGAGCTTGGCTGAAGCCCTGCTCGACGATGTACGACGTGGGGAAAGCAAGGAGGAGAAGACGAGTCTTCTCCCACAACAAAGGGAAACGCAGACCATGCGTGGCCCACATTACAGGCCAGCCAGAGGTTTGAAAAGTTGCCTTGACTTCCACATCATTTTGGAGGTCAATGAGACTTTCCTGGATAGTGGCCTCGCTGCTGGACGCAGCCACTTGAAATGGCTCCACCACCCAGTCGAGGATTTCTAATTGGTCGAGGTCCTTGAAACAGACCTCCATGTCCGTCCTGACTGCCCTCAAGTGGTCAGTGTAGCGGAGCAGGTGATTATCAGTCAGCTCCTCCAACATCTGAATGTAAGTACAGAAAGACGAACGTTATTTCATTGAATTAATGTTTAGGCAGCCGTTGTCAATTAACAATTGTCTAATAATAGTACTAGCAATAATAGGAAGAATACCTTGGTCAGCTGAGGGAAATGATTAAGTTGATGTCTACTCATGTTCTCTTTGTACAGCTCCAGCTTGGCGAGGAAGCTGCAGATGGTGGCCTTGGAGTGGACCAGTGTCACGCCATTTCCCTGGAGCTTTAGTATCACCGCGTTCATCTTTCTGAAGATATCTGCCAGGTAAAAGATGTCACAGCAGCAGGACCACAACATGTCTTTGAGAGCTGCGTCGGCACCCTCAAGAAACTCCAGGACGGTTGTGAACAATTCACATAGCCGAGCTAGACAGTTCCCCTTGGAGAGCCAGCGCACCTCAGTGTGGAGCAGCAGGCACTGAAAGGCTTCGTCATTCTCTCCGCACAGCTGCCTGAAGAGCCGGTCATTCAATGCATGGGCCTTAATTTTGTTTATTGCTTTGACGGCTATGTTTAGTGACTGGTGGAGTGAAGGACTGATTTTTTGGGCTACTAGGTTATGACGGTGCAGTACACAGTGGACTGTCAGCACTTGGGGCGCACGCTCCTTCAACAAAGTGGCGAAACCGCGGTACCTGCCAATCATGGCGGGAGCTCCGTCTGTGGCGCAGGCGAGGATGTTGGCAATTGGAATGGACTTCTCCCGCAGGTACTCGTCCAGGGCGTTGAAGATCGTCTCCCCTCGGGTATCGGTAGAGAGGTACTTCCCGAATAAGAAGTCCTCAGCCACATCGCTTACCGATAAATAACGGACACAGGCTATCGACAGAACATTGTTGTCTCCCGATGTGGTTTCACCCAGCTGTATATTAAATGGCTGTTCACGCAGTGTGGCATACAATTGCTACTCTGTATCCAGCACCATCTCTTTAACCCTCCGTGCCACACTATCGTTGCTGAGAGGGATGGCCTTCAACACTGGCGCTGGGTCTCTCTCCATGATAGTGGAGATGGCCTCTTTCATCGCTGGGACAACCAGCCTCTCCCCACTGTAAATGGCAACCCAGACTTGGATGGCTAGGAGGCCACTTCTCCATCTGGTTTACCTTCTGGAACAGACTGGAAATCGGCGTCTTGAATGCTGCTCCTTGAGGGCCTGGAAATACGCTGCACCCTTGGACGCCTTATCAGGGCGTATTTTATTAAGGTGCTCCTTTGAACGTGAGGGTTTCATTGCCTCGTTGGAGAAAACCTGCTCGCCAAGCAGGCACATCGGGAGCTGTGTATTTGTGGGTGGGAATGAAACCATAACTAATGTACTCGACATTGTACTGCCTGCACTTCTTGTTTTCAGCAATGTTTGATTGTGTTCTGTGATATTAAATGTTTAATATGTAACTGTGCTTGTGTACATTTTGATTGGACACGGAATCTTAACCCGTGAAGCTGGGATTGAGGCTACTGTCAGAGCCATTAAGAGCCGTTCTTTCTGCTGCTCTGACAGCTGAGTGCAGATGTTGCGAAGGGATTTGTTTTTGGGTGTTGCTATGGTGCTCATTTGCCGGTAGTTTAGGAGGACAAGTCAGAGCGTCAGCAGCATTGAAATAGACATTTAAGGCTGGTTCATACTCTGTCAGGCGACCGTCACTGCAACCAACGATATCACTGGTTGCAACAACATTCAGTCCATACTTCAGTTTTTCTTTTCGGTTGTTCAGTGTTGAGTTAAAATACACTGAACTTTGACCATGTCGCCCTGTGTTACAATACACTTGATCTTTGACACGGTCGCCTGTTCCGCTGTCATGGTACCTGAGTCTTCAACTCACGAATAACTTTGTGATTGATTATCCTCAAAGATTAAACTATGGAGGATCGTTTCTTTGTTGAAAGATTAAGTGATGTGGTGGCACACCCTTGCAAATAGTTATGACCAGGCAGATTATAAAGATGCCAGAAAAAAAAAGAATGCTTGGTCAGCAATCGCTGACCAAATAAAATCTACCCGTAAGTATCTCTCGTAGCTAGCTCGTAACGTCTTGCGCAACTGCTTAAAGATCTACTAAGCTAACTTGCATAGCTAATGTTAGTCAAACTAGATATGCAGGCAAACAAACCTACCTACTTAGTCATTCACTGTAACTGAGTGCTAACCTCTTGCCACACCCCCGGTATTTAAAAGTGGAATTTATGTTGTTAACGCCAGCTCGTTTCTGAAATTCCAGGCTAACGTCGTGGTAGAAAAATGAAACGAGAAACCAATGTAAGATTCAGCATTTTATTGATTTTAAAGATAGTTACAGTCATTAGTTTGCAGCATGACAAGATGAGGCCAAGTATGTAGCGTATCTGATAGACCGCTTTATTATTTTCAACCTACTTATCTGCATTTCATGGGGTGCTGGTAAATACATCGATTTCCAATTTAGCCTCGCCTATATTGCTGTGACATACATGATTATAATTGTCTGTAGTGAATGGTTACCATTAAACATTTGTAACGAGCTCACAAACTCGCGTGTTTCTTACCATTTTACAATAATAAAATATCTTTATTTTATAAACACACTAACTTGCATTTGTACCCCCAAACAAACCGAGAGTGATTACTGTGGCCTCTTCCTCCATTATTGATGAGTGTCAAATGTCGTTAGAATGTCGCTGAAGTATGTTTATATTTTTGTGAACGTCAACGTTGGGCGACATTAGAACGTTCATGAACATTGTGCGATTTCAGTCAAGCAACGGTTGCCTGATGGAGAATGAACCAGCTTATAAGTTATGATGAATAACTGTGGTTAACGCCCCCCATTTGTGGGCGCCCCCTTCTCAGCTGCCAAGTTCCCAGCGCCCCCCAACGTTGTTCGAACACCCCTGGGGGGCGCCCCGTTGAGAAACACTAGTTTACAAGGCAGCTATGTTAGCTGTAGGCCTGGCAACCAAATAAGTTATTAGTGAAATTATAAATGATGGACAAGACCAGGGTGGGAAATTATCACTATCCACCAGCCAAATACTGGTAAAATATGAAAGTGGCTAGTAGATTTCAAATACTGAATAAAGATTTACTATTGAGTGGCTGGTGAGTTTGAAAATTTGTCAGTGGCTGGTGGATGTTCACATTTGATAAAGTCAATTTCCTACCTTGGAACAAAACATTCCAAAATATGAACATCCAATACATTTAAAAAAACAATAGTAAAAACAAGAGGAACAATGAAAAATTACCTGAGGTACCAGTGAGAACTGTCGTAGTACTTGTATGAAGTTTGCTTGTGGTCTCTGTTGTAGAACAGCAGGTGCAGAGAGCATCCAGATGTGAAACAAAGAATGCTAGTATGTGTGTGTTTTTGTAGGGATCACATATAAAGCCACGTCCCTTTATATGGACTGGAAAACGTCAGATTGAACGGACCGAAGGCCTGAATGACATACCCGATCACAGCAAAGAGCAGAAGAACACAACAGTATGGATATTCAGTGAAACAAAAAACAACAGCAATAACCATAAACCATCGCATGTTTAATTCCATGAAAGGCAATTATTGGCCAGTGCACCAGAATCTGTTTTTATTTCAGATTATTTATTTATTTATTCATTCATTCACGCATTAATTCATTTATTTACAAAACATGACATCAAGAGATTAAACATCAAACTAAGAAGTAAAAAGAGGAAATGTTAAATAGTCCTACAAAAACAACAGTGTAAAAATAGCAGCATATAGCAAAATGTCTCTCAAACTAATGCTGTGGGAATAAGTGTTAGCCTGTCGTTATAAATATTTCAACTGTATTTGGGCTGAAGTGCCCAGAGTTCCAGGGTACACATGTTGACTGTGGGATCACTTCCCCTCAGCATCCTTGGAATCTAAAAACCAAATGAAGAAGTTAGTGATCTTCATTGGGAGAAAAGTGTCTGACCTTTCAATATTAACCCAGTTTAATTCTGTATGGAGAAAGATTGTAATGTTTTTTTTTTTTTTCTGGAGGGCCATTTTTGTATGGATATGCCCCATTCACACGTACTCCTTTTGCCACAGGAAGTAACCAGCAAACTTTTCTGTGAAGTAGGTTCAGGTCCAGTGTTTGTTTCATTTCATAGCAGTGTGTGTAAGCTTTCAATATGACCCCACACTTTCATTGAGTGAGTTTCTACCGTTTATTTTTCTGGAGGGCCATTTTTGTATGGACACGCCCCATTCTCACGCCTTTCGCTACAGGAAGTGGCCAGCAAACTTTTCTATGACGCAGGTTCGGGGCCAGGGTTAGTTTAAATTTATAGCAGTGCGTGTAAGCTTTCAATATTACCCTGCTTTCATTGAGCGAGTTTCTACAGTTTTTTTTCTGGAGGACCATTTTTGTATGGATACGCCCCATTCAGGTGCCTTTTGCCACAGGAAGAGGCCAGCAAACTTTTCTATGACGTAGACTCAGGTCTAGGGTTATTGTTATTTTATAGCAGAGTGTGTAAGCTTTCAATATCACCCCACTTTCATTGAGCGAGTTTCTATGTTTTTTTTTTTTCTTTTCTGGAGGGCCATTTTTGTATGGATACGCCCCATTCTGCAGCCATTCACCACAAAAGGCCATTAAACTTTTCCATGACAGATATCTGGTCTCTATTTCTGTTGGTTTACAATTTAGGTCTTTGATTTATTCAGTTTTACTTCACTTTTATCATGGTAGTTTGTGATACAAAACACTTCAAGGTCTCTTCAATTTTAGTGCATAAGGAAGACATATAATCATTTTTAATCAAATCTGTCATCAATATATGCCTTATGGTTTTTAATTAGTATGCATTTTGTGTAAATGTGTACATATTGGCAACTATTTTGTTCCAAACTGCTGTAAAAAATAAGAATTGTACTGAAAACGTTTGAACTTTTATTTTGACATTCTTTTTTTTTTTCGAAACTGGAAGTTATTTTCTGAAATTCGCTGGCTTCACGCAGCTGCAGGCGGTCAGTTACACTGGTTTTAACGACGTGTTCGTTGCCATAGCTATTCTTCAGTGTGCATCATGTTGGCGTTGTGGTAACAAGGTGACCTGGAGGCTCCGGATAAGTAAATTTTCTATTCTTTGTTACAGTCTGTTTCTTAGTTTTAGCAAAGTTTGTGTCTGTAGTCAATTAGCTGTCAGTTTGTTTAGTGCTAATTGTTTGAAGCAGTAGCAGGGGGTTATTAATTTGTTATCAATTAGCATTTATCACCTAAGCCAGAGCCCCGCTTGTGCCCCTTGCACGGCCTGCGACCCCCTATTTGCTTTTTTTTTTTCTTCGGCAATATGACGTTTCACCCCCTTATTTGTTATAACACTATGACATGTTCCTGCACTTTGACCCTTGCGTACGTTTGTGCTTATTCAGGTCTTACCTTCATATTGTTAAAAACTCCTAGCTAAGGAAGTTTTTATAACTCAGTAAGCTATATGTTTAGTTTAGCTTAGCTAAAGCTAGTTAACTAAGGCATGCATGGTGACACTATAGGTAAGGAAATTAGCAATGTAGCTAACGGTTAAGTGTTTTATGGTTCATTTATACAGTACACAATAACCTAAGTTCATGCATTTGTGTATCCTTGTCATATGTCATATCTATTTAGCATCCATATGATTCATTTATCAATTATTAGTTTTATGAATCCATACATACACTCTCTAAGACAAGAAGGAAAAAATATAGTTCCTGCTTTAAGTGTCCTCTGTTTTGAATAGGCCCCCTTTAAAGTTCTACCTTTGAGGTTCAGTGGTTTTCTCCTCCTTGTTTCAATATATATCGACATTTTTCATTTAGGCCTCCTGGTGTTATGGTTGCTAATATGGTGATCCACCGTTGTCACGCTGCTCACCTTTTCTCCCTGGTCCACAGAGGATTTTTGTGAGATTGCACTCCATTTTTCGATTATGGTAATTGCTGGAAATGTTTGTTCTTTGGATTGTTCCTAAAACTTTTGGTTGCTGAACTTGGAACTCACCAGTATATCCTGTAAATTTTTCTTTTATATGAAGATATAACTCTAAAATCCTTTAATGGGGAGAATACAGATTGGGTGTTATTAAAATGAGTTTTAAACATAGATTGTATATTCCTATTTTGGTGTGAATACAATGCAATAAAAGTAATTATTTTGGTTGTTTCTCCTTTTTGGATCTGACCGGAGTTTGGGTTCGGATCAGGCTTAAGAACGGAATTGCAACCAGGACTAGTGTTGGAGTTGGGACTGGAATAAAAACCAAAGTTCTGTCTATGTTTACCATACGGGTTAGGGTTTAGGTCAAGACCAAGGCCCGGGCCGGGATTCGAGTTTGGAATGGGGTTTGGACAAGGGTCAAGGTTAGGGTCTAGGCCAGGATCAAGGTCAGGGTTATGGTAAGGGTCAAGGTTCAGGTTAGAGTGACCAGCAGGGTTAGGGCCAGGGCTAAGGTCAGGGTCAAGGCCAGGGCCAAGATCCAGGTTAGGGTTAGGGTCAGGGTTAAGGCCAGAACCAAGGTCAGGGCTAGGGTTAGGGTAAGTGTCAGGGTTAGGGCCAGGGCTAAGGTTAGGGCCAGGGTCAGTTCCTGGGTCCCAATTTTGGTTGTGATACAGGTTCAGTGACTCCCTCTCCTTACCCACAATTTGGCTGTTCCACATCCTGTCTGTATCCTGAGTCTGTCCGATGAGTTCTTGCACCAACATAGGATGTGTCACAAGCTCATGCATTGTGGCTTTATACCCATGAGGCGCAATCTTTTTCAAAGTATTATTTCTCAAAAACCTCTTAGAACAACCTCGTTTTTTGTAAAGCGTCAAACAATGTTGCAACAGCCATATTAAAATTATATTCCTTACTGCAAATTCTATAAAATATGATTGTTTGTGACTTTACAATTCCACTGAAGGCATGCTTAGGATGGAAAAATTTTTGTGTAAGAGAGCATGAGTATCAGTTTCTTTGAGATACACTTTAGTCTGTGGTTTCTTGAGCCCTCCTCCATCACATTCCTTAAAAAAAAAAAAAACTGTTCAAGAAATTCATGTCACATCTGTTGTATGTTTGACTTTATTGGATAGGTGATGCATGTTTAATATTGAAATAAAATCCCTAAAAAGAGTAATATCATACGTACAAATTACAAATATATCGTCCAAAAATCTATAATAAACCATCAGCTTGTAAGGGCATTTGGCAAGGGTGGTCCTCTCCCACTCGGCCATATAGATATTTGCATAAGCAGGTGCAAATTGTTTTTACCCATTGCTGTGCCCTCAATCTGTACATAGAATTGTGAATTAAAGACAAAGTCATTACTGGTTAAATTAATTTCCAACAATTGCAATATTTTCTCCTCTGGTCCAGTAGAGTCAGGGAATCTCGAAGACCGTCCTCACTGCTTCCATTCCTGTTGGTGTATTGATGTTAGTGTATAGGCTATCAATGTCAATAGTAAATGAAGCAGCACAAGAGGGAACAGTCAAGGGCAAGGGTTGTGGTGTACGAGTGCTGGCAACTCTCTGCTCTCTCGAGACAGTCATTACCAACAATCTTTATTTGCTAGCACTCAATCAATCTGCTCCCTTCCCATGAGGCCCAACCAAACAATTAAAGGGACAGGTGTACCTTTTCCATGACTCCATCTCAAGCCCAAGGATAATTACTCCTACAAGGATAATATTCTAAAACTAACCACAACATAAATATTTATAGGAGGAAACCCTAAATGTGCACACACGGATGCAGAGCGACGGCCATGGCCATAACGGCAGTAACTCTAAAAAATCCTATCCCTGAGTGAATCTGGGCCGAATAAATAATTCCTTTGTTTACAAATTAATGAATTTCTTGTTGCATATGTTTTGTATTATGCGTCTGATCTGTACTTGTGTCTGAGTGTGTAAACTACATGGAATAGGTCTGTATTTTTTGAGTTGCCCAGTTGTCAATTGGCTTCATGCATAGATTACTTAGACTTATCCAGATAACAATTTTAAAACCTTTATCTGCTGGTTTCATTAAAATGTCCTGGTTATTCTTCAGTTCCCACATCACATTTCCTTCTGCATTACTTATTCTTACCTTTCAGGGGATGGATGGCTAGGAGAGCCGACAGAAGGGGTCACTACGCGAGAACTCAGGCTTTGTTCTTTGCTCAGAGATCCAGACTGGCCGCGTTCATCCAAGATGGCACGAACAACACATCTCGCGACCGCACACCCAGTATCA
Organism: Albula goreensis; assembly: GCA_022829145.1. Taxonomy (NCBI): domain Eukaryota; kingdom Metazoa; phylum Chordata; class Actinopteri; order Albuliformes; family Albulidae; genus Albula; species Albula goreensis. The sequence continues at coordinate 34,536,507 of CM040753.1, forward strand.
CCATCAGAACGGGTGTGAAACAGGGTGACCTGATGTCCCCGTTGTTGTTTCACCTGGCCATGGACCCGCTCCTTAATTTGGAAAGCCAGGGGCGAGGCTTTCCGACAACAGAAGGCAGTATCGCAGCGCTCGCATTTGCTGACGACCTGGTGCTATTGAGCGATAGTTGGGATGGTATGGGTTATAACATCATGATCCTGGAGAAGTTTTGCATGTTGACAGGCCTGAGCGTTCAGGCGAAGAAGTGTCACGGCTTCCTGCTAACACCTACGCACGACTCTTAAACAGTGAACCACTGTAGTCCATGGAAGATTCAGGGGGCTGATCTTCACATGATATCTCCGGAGGAGTCGGAGAGATACCTGGGCGTCGGAATCACACCTTGGGTAAGTATCTCTAAGCCTGACATGGAAGGTCAACTGCATCATTGGATCCAGTGTATCGATGAGGCACCACTAAAGCCCTCCCAGAAGCTGGTGATCCTCAAAGACTACGCCATCCCCACGCGAATGCTACCATCACGAGCTTGACCAAGCTGGTACTGTACAGTCAGCTCTGGAGATACCAGCAAGTTGCCGGGTCGGACGATGCCACGATCCGCAACCTGATGTTATCAAACAAGTCAAACGAGTCAAGAGTTCGGGAAGCTTTGGATCAAGGCTGGTGGGTCTCTGGATAAATACGCCAGACCTTGCCCATCCCACACCACAAGATCCTGAGATCACAATGGCTGAGCTCCAGACTCCTGGCCAAATCGGCAAGCCATGCTATCCAGTCCCTAGCGACTGGAGAAAGGAGGAGATCAGTCGGTGGACTCCGATGCCTGTGCAGGGCAAGGGTATCGAATGCTTTGAAGGTGATAAGATAAGCAACACCTGGCTGCAATCCCATCAGAGATTTTGAGAGCGCCATTTTATCGCCGCCCTCCTACTGAGAGCGAATTTGTACCGACCCGAGAAACCCTCAATCGAGGGCGTAAGGGCGCCCACATAATGTGCAGGAAATGCTCCGCCAGGGTCGAATGTATTTCTCACATTCTTGGACAGTGTCCCGCTGTCAAGGAGACGAGGATTGCACAGCACAAGATCTGTGCCGAGCTTGTCGAAACGGCCAAGAGGCTGGAATGGGAATTGTATCAAGAGCCGCATCTGAGGACGCAGGAGGGGGTCCTGAGAAAGCCAGACTTGATACTGGTGAAACATCCTGTCGCACTCGTTCTCGATGTGATGTCCGATTTGAGTATGATGTAGTGTGTCTCACTAAGGGTGAGTCCAAAAAGGTTGACCATTACTCGGGAATGTGCGAGCAGATGAAGGACTTGATGAAGGCGCACACTATGCAGGTCTTTGGCTTTCCCATCGGTGCCAGAGGAAAGTGGCACAGCGAGAACACCGATGTGCTAGTCAAGTTGGGTCTGAGTAAACCCCGAGCCGAGTCTCTTGTGAAGCATTTGTCCAGGCGGACATTGTTCCTTGCTGTATTCCTTGGACATACTGGCAATTTTCACTGGTAATAATGCAGTGTGGGGGACTCAAGAGACATCCTAAAGCCTACCAGCGTGCACGCCTGGTACCATTACATCCGCTGTACGTCTTTGGAAGCTGGACTACAGTGAAGGGCAAGATTTCCACATGCCAAAGGGAGGGGGCCGAGCGCCAGGTCTTGGCCTCCTCTTGGATTTGTCCCGACAGTGGGACTACCTGTTCACGTGTATGCATATTCCTCGCGTGAGGCTCGACGGGCATACGGGCCTCCCCAACTCCCCATTCACTGTCGTGGTCCTTGAGGTAATGGGGATAAGGATTATAAAACCCGTCTGCCTGGCAGGGCTGCAACACGTGGCACCACGGTCCGCTAGCTCCCGAGCAGTTCTTGACTCCATTTGACATGCCAACTAACGCAGAAAAGGGTGGAAGTTCAGCTATGGCCTGTCGGGCACAAACGGTACTGGGTCATGGACCTAGGCAACATACCTCTGTGGGTAAAGAGGTGGGAAGCATAGTTTCAACTCAACCTCCTCGTGCTTCCTGCCGGTAACTTGCTCTTGACCACGATGAACAAGGCTGATAGAGTGTTGGTAAATCCGACTCCCCCACACCTGAAGTTTGTGTGCTCCCTAGAATGCACCAGGGAGTATTACCACAAGCTGGATGATGCCAAGCTCTACAAGCAGTTGGTGCAGAACTATATCAAGAGACTGAAGAGGTTGGTTGTGTTTGGTGGTGGTGGTTTGTGATATTCTTTGAATTGCTTTGCACAATAACATCCATGGTAATGAATGCATTTTTCAAAAGGTTAATTATTTCACATTCATTTCAGTAGCCTCACTGTTCACAAAACCCTTCCTTGTCTTTTTTGTGTTGGTGCAGGAGTGGGCACAGCGTACACTGGTGTAGGGTCCCTAGACAACGGCTCTACCAATGTGCACACGCTCACCCTGACATCACCAGTGAGCGCGTGTTTTAAACAGTCTCAATGCTTAAGACAGCCCATACCCGCTACAGTACACCAATACTGTAGCGCCGGAAACACGCAAAGGGCAATAAAACTTAAGAAATAAAAGGACAGACAAACTTCCTGTCCCTCCTTCTTGTTGCTCGCTCTCTTTGAGCTTCGCTCTCTCTTTGAGCTCTTTGAGCTCTGCTCTCTTGCTCCTGTTGCATGTTCGTTCTCGCTCGTCCACCTCTGGCGTGCGGAACGCAAGCAACAAACTTTGCTCCAGGCCTGCGCCGTCTCGGAGGCAAGCGCTTCAGCAACCATCCTGCACAGAACAGTGCATCACTGGCCGACTTCACGCGACGGATCCACAGCCATCCTGCGTGGTAACACCGAACCACTGTTTTAGCTTGCTTCACAGCATCTGGAACATCCAACAACAGCGAACAAATATCATCCAAACCAGACGTGCAAACTCGGACGACGTGCCATTTCAGAAAGTTCAGCAGCGGGATTCCTTCTCCAACAACGGACGGACAAAAGGACAAACCCCTTGGGACGAACGAACTGCGGTATTTGTTATCCCCAGATAGCAACTACACGTAAGACGGACACATCAGGCACTCGCATTGGAAGTTTCATGTTCTGTTTAATTACAATGTAATGCATTTGCAATATCTGTATAGTGGTGTATAACTATATAGTCTGTGTTAGGAACAGTATTGGCTAGTTAGCTACCGCTAATTAGCTTTATACTAGCTATCAATTATATCTTCCACAAACAGGAATTTATAATCTCTTAACCGAGATCTCTGCATGCGATCTCTGGAGCGACTAACACGAACTATATATTTTCCTCCAAATTGCCACACCTAGCCGTGGAATTTGGATCATTACTAAACGCGTGCGTGCTCGTTACCGACACGTGCACATACAGACGGAACGCGCCTATTGTTCCCAACTCATGCATGCACGCACACACATACACACACACACGCGCATACACAATTTCCTTAGATGATAGAAACTGTTTAGTTAGGATTTTCACTGTTGTTTAATAAATATATTTTATTAAACCTTGTGTCTGTATTGATATTGTGAGAACACGAGCGAGGCCAAATCAATCTGAACGTAATGCCTTCAACCGTTATGAATTAATAGTTGTTGTATCTTTAATTATAGATTAGAGTGTCAATAATTATGGTTCATAATTATCTAAAATGAGACTGATTAACTATTAAAATGAGACTGATTTCCACGTGAGTCTACTAAGGGTAAAACCTTGGTACACTTATGTTTATTTAGAATATTAATATTATGTTGTGTCGCCGTGTTAGCATCCGGCGCATTATCCTCATATCGTCTGGCGCCCCTTTTGAGGATATAGATAATATTAATTGTTCTATATATATTTGCTACCAAGTTTGAGGAATAGAATAAGTTCCTACATAACTGGTGCCACACGTGAGGTCTAAATAATCCCTACACTGGTCAATGGCAACGGTGGCCACACGGTCATTGTAGTCATGGGGCACAAGACGGCTGCTACACAGGTGGCTTCCTTTGCACTCAGCCAGGAGGAGGAGGTGGTAAGATTTACAAGAAAAATTTTCCCTGTGAAAATTTTTTCCACCACGTGCAAACTACACCGCGTTCCAAATTATTATGCAAATGATATTTTTCTCCGATTTTCTAAATAGTCAATGCAAATGACAGTCAGCATAATTTTCAAGTCATGAACCGTTAGACTATAATTTGAATGTTATTGAACAAACCTCCCAATGATAACAGTATTTTTTTCAAAAATTAAAAACTTAAAATGCACTGTTCCAAATTATTACACACAACAGAGTTTCAGAACATTTTATAGGTTGTAAAGAACTGAAAATGGTCATTTGTTGAATTTGTTGTATTAGGAGGTCATATTTACTGAAATCAAAAGTTATTTCAATCAAAAACATCTTTACAGGTCAAGTTACATTTTAACATAGGACCCCTTATTTGATAGCAGCTTCAAAATTCTTGCATCCATTGAACTTGTGAGTTTTTGAAGAGTTTCTGCTTGGATTTCTTTGCAGGATGTCAGAATAGCCTCCTAGAGCTGCTGTTTGGATGTGAACTGCCTCCCACCCTCATAGATCTTTTGCTTGAGGATGCTCCAAAGGTTCTCAATAGGGTTGAGGTCAGGGGAGGATGGGGGCCACATCATGAGTTTCTCTCCTTTTATGCCCATAGCAGCCAATGATGCAGAGGTATTCCTTGCAGCATGAGATGGTGAATTGTCATGCATGAAGATGATTTTGTTACGGAAAGCATGGTTCTTCTTTTTGTACCATGGAAGAAAGTGGTCAGTCAGAAACTCCACATACTTTTCAGAGGTCATTTTCACACCTTCAGGGACCCTAAAGGGGCCGACCAGCTCTCTCCCCATGATTCCGGCCCAAAACATGACTCCGCCACCTAATTGCTGACGTCGCAGCCTTGTTGGGACATGGTGGCCATCCACCAACCATCCACTACTCCATCCATCTGGACCATCCAGGGTTGCACGGCACTCATCAGTGAACAAGACTGTTTGAAAATTAGTCCTCATGTATTTCTGGGCCCACTGCAGCCATTTCTGCTTGTGAGCATTGTTTAGGGGTGGCCAAATAGAAGGTTTATGCACAACTGGAGGATCCTACACCTTGATGTTCGCCGGACTCCAGAGGCACCAGTAGCTTCAAATACCTGTTTGCTGCTTTGTAATGGCATTTTAGCAGCTATTCTCTTAATCCGATGTATTTGTCTGGCAGAAACCTTCCTCATTGTGCCTTTATCTGCACGAAACCATGTGTGCTCTGAATCGGCCACAAATCTCTTAATAGTACGATGATCACGCTTAAGTTTTCGTGAAATATCTAAGGTTTTCATACCTTGTCCAAGGCATTCAACTATTTCATGCTTTTCAGAAGCAGAGAGATCCTTTTTCCTTCCCATACTGCTTGAAAATGGTGGTCTTCGTAATAATGTGGAACATCCTTCTTCAGTAGTTTTTCCCTTAACTGGGCTCACCTGGCAAACTAAATATCACAGGTGTCTGAGATTGATTTCAGTGATCCAAAGAGCCCTGAGACACAATACCATCCATGAGTTTAATTGAAAAACAAAAAATGTAACCTTTATGACGCTTAAATACAATTTGCATAATAATTTGGAACGCGGTATAGTCTTCAACAACAGAGCAAGAAGTTAACGACTCGCTGTTGTTTTTATTCTGTCAACAGTGGTTCCAGGTGTACTTTGAAGATGTCCAGCTTACATTGCTGGGCAAAAAGGGGAAGCTGGGGGAGGAGGACGCTTCTGGTGACAGATTTTTCATCTCTTCGATGGGGAAACCCATTTATAATGCTTCAAACGACTTGAAACAAAAAGTTAGTTAAACATAACTATTTCAACAATATTTTATATATAATGCAAACAGTATGATAATGCACTGCATAGCAAGTACCTACTACGTAATGGACATGGGATGCTTTACAGTTACCCATCTTCAGAATATTTTTGAAGTTTATGTAAGGGTCTTATTTTTTATCCTTTTTAAGTGCTCTGAACATTTTTTGTACAGTACTGTTTGTATGAATATATAAATACACTTGTGTTGTAGGTATAACTGTCCCAAAGTTACCAGCCAGATGGCATGTTGAGTGTTTGAGACGGCCACCAAGAAGGACATGGCAGACACTGACAAGTCCTTGGTGGCCGACTACCTCATGCACTATAGAATTATAGAATGTGGGATCCGGGGAACATCATCAGAGGATCTCTCCTGCTCCAATGGCTGGCTGGTGACACCAAGGAAGTACCTCATATACCTAGTGCACACTGAGATGTGAAATTATTTATTGCTCATGCTCCATATGACAATGATATACTTAACCCTCTCCTTTTTTTGTTGTAGTTCTGGTACCAAGACTCCTGGCTTGGCTCAAGGAGAAGCGTCAGTGGCACACCGGTGTAACAGAATGGACGAGCAGACGCCGTATGACTTCATGAAGCCATACCCCGTCACCCTGAACGGCTGCGCTTCCAAGCAGAAAATCCGGGAGCAGGGGTGCACGGGTGCCATTGTTATGACCAGTGGCGCCATGAGCAGCTGGAGCTTAGGGTGCAGCAAAAGAAATTGCTCAGCAGGTGGAAGCAAGCCAGTGAGGTGTCATCAGCGCTGAACAACACAGCCATCAGAAAATGTGTCAAGTTCCAAAAGTGGTAAGGGCCGTGCATCAAGGACATGGGGGAAAAGGGGCTAGGTGAGGTAACCATGCAACCATTTTCCAAAGGGGAGGTGGTCTGTAATTAGCAAATCTGGTCTCCTGGGCAGAGGGACTTCTTGTGCACCAAACCACAGACCAAAATGAAACTGGCTACATGTTTTTTTTTTTTTTTTTTTTTTTTTACAAAGACGAAAAAGGCCAGGCCAAATTGCATGGATGCACATCAGTCCCACTGCCAGTGCCACACAGACGGGACCACAATGGGAAGGCACATTAACCACTCTGCAAGGTGAGCCAACATCACACTCAGGCTTTTCACCATAGAGGAGGACAGAGAGAAAAAAGACGTTTTGTTGTTCATCACCACAAAAGACATTACATTACATTACTTTCATTTAGCTGACGCTTTTATCCAAAGCGATTTACAGTTGATTAGACTAACCAATTCTCTTTGACTATGGTGTTGCCAGAGGGTCATTTGCTGGGGAGGGGCTGGATTTGCATTTCTTATAAGTGAATGAATGTATGTCCGTATTGTCTGTAATAAACTTATGCTCTTCTTACACCTGTTTCTTCTTGTTGTGTTGTTGATAAACGAACAATTGTTTCCAGTAATGGACACTCAGTCACACTTCATTTACAGCATTAATCATTCAATTACCCTGAAATTCTCAGAAGTTGAAAATTACCACCAATGTGTTTGCACAATTTGTAGAAGCAACATGCCTCTACAAACTGGGCTTAGATAGGCTTTAAGAACTTGAACGAAAGGAAACACACTGCTGACACTTTTTAAATGCACACACATAGCACTGATGTCATTCATTTCACCTCTCTGCTTTTCATTTTTAAGCATATTTCAAATTGTACAAGAACATGCGATACATAGGAGAAAATGTGTGTACACTGTATGTGAAAATATGGAGACATTTAAGACTGTATTGCTGTGACACAATGGCAGACAGCTCACCTGGTAGAGCACATACCGCATAAGGCTGTGTTCCTACCTCAGTGCACTGCTCCTAGTATCTGTCTCCAAAGAGAAAGGCAACACAGGCTCCACAACAAACGACTCTGATGCGACAGTATTGTACAAAACTTTCTCTGGCACCTAGTACACCTGCAGTACCACAACTTCCTTTTTCGCCTTTGATTCTGCCTTTTTCTCCTGGAAAGCTGTACTTTTGACAAAGCAGTGTTGTAGAAACATTGGAGCAGTTGTCTTAAGGATATGTAGCACATCCCCCAGCATGGCACTCTTCTGAACCTTCACCTCCAATCCCCCTGCTGCCTCCCAGGTATACCAGGTGACCTTGGCCTGCTTTTCCTCCTCTAGATTTGTAAGGATGTGCATTTCCAACAGCTTTCCATTGCTGTAATGCTCTTCACAGGCATTAAGCAAAGGGTACCCGTACCCATTAAGCACATGTGCCCTTAAAGCCCACTTTCAACTTTGAAGTCAAATAAAAAAGAGAGAACAATGTTTTGTGCTACTCATTATTTTAAACAAACCAGCAATTTGTTACTTCCATATAATTTTTTATTGCACACCAATCATATTTTCCAATGTTGAGTTAGCCCTGCCCGTGTGCATGCTGTCTCAGGGGACCTCACATGACGTCACCAAAAAAACTTTGGTGTTTCCGGACCCTTCAAATATCACTGTTCTGCTATTTTCAGCCACATCTTTGAGAAGTACATTTACATTATGCAAAATGAGAGATTAATGTTTTGATTTTTGTGTATTAAGAAATGGTACTTCATCATTTTATGGTATTTTCCTTCATATGAAAAGATGGGTCTTATGAGCTGGCGCATAGAGCTAATATCAAGGTCAAACCATTAGCTTCATTTAGAGATACACTACCAAAGAATCAAGTATGTCAAGTATGTAAACAATGTTTTCCGATTCATTTTTCATTGGTCTACAAATAAATACATCATAAATTGTTTTGGAGAGCGGAATATTTTCAAAAATTATCTTTTGTTGGTGTGCTTAAATGGTACAGCACTACAAAAAGCATGTGCAGTACCAAACTAACTTTGAATGAGATTAACTTAATATTTTTGTCTGTGGGCAAAATAAGAAATAATATGCTGCTTAGGTACATTATATTTAGGCTCCATGCATGATTTTGTAAATATATCTTTCATTTACCAAGGGCCACCGTCTTTTTTCACCATTAGTCACTGCGGAATCATTTAAGCCCAGTGCGCTCCATTTAAGCCCACCTCCCTGTGTTTCAATATGGAGTCCCTCTAATTACCAACTTAGATCAATTTGCACTGTACTCTTGTCTGAAAGCATTTGAAAAGATAATAACAATTCTTTGTATTCTTTTACCTTACTGACCTAATTTGCAATTATTTTTAGATTTACACACTGTTTAGAACTATTATATTGAATATAGGCATCAGCTAATGTGTATCATCATTTGTTTTCAGTGAGAAAAATGACAGCACCTGTCCAAAAATCATACAGGCATTTTATCTTTACCATGAGGGCACAATTCATTCTACCTTTGCTGGAGAAGGTTGAAGAAGGAAAATGTGCTAAAGGCCTCCACAGGGTTTAGTCCATGCAAACCCTTCTGGCACTTGAGACTTTTACCCCCTCTAGCACTTTAGCACCCTCATCCCGAAAAATGCACTTTGTGTTGTAAGTCGCTCAGGATAAGAGTGTCTGCTAAATGGCTGTAATGTAATGTAATGTAAAAGAATTTGAACGCAGGTTCATCCTTTGCCAGGCTAACCTGGAGGGCGCTGGCCCTTTTTATCTCACCGATCATAAGGAAATAGAGACCCTCCACAAAGCAAACTAAAAGCAATGAAATCACCTAACTAAAACAATTATTGCATGAAATGGAATTATAATCTATCCCTTGTTAATGAGTTGTTCTGCATTTAATATGTTTTTGATGTTGTTGAGGGCTATTGGTGGAAGAGAGAGAGAGAGCCAAAAAGCATTAGTAAAGGGAGAGGGGGTGTTTTTTTTTCATTTTTTAATATTTAACATGTTACTGAATAAATATGTCACTATTTTTAATTCTTTGAGAACAATATTTTTTGATATTTTGTCAATGAATCATGATGTGGGCTTGTTTTGAACACATGGGCTTTAATGGTGCCACAATACCAATTAAGCCCATGCCAGATTTCTGACTTACTTGTAAAATTATCTATATTTTAACATTCTAAAATGTACATGAACTTATGAATACATTTTCAAATGAGAGATTAATCTTGCATTTTACCAAAAGATCTCCCTTATAAATCAATTCTATATCTAAGAAAAATACCTGAAAACAGATTTTGATGGGTTTAATGGGTACACTTACCCTACATTCTGGTTTGTCAGCACAGCAGACCATGGCCTCAACAAATTCCCACATGCTATGAAATGCCTTCCCAGGGGTAAGACGGCACAGACAATCCAGAAGTAGTTTTGTGTTTTCATGGTATTTGCAACGGCTTACATTTCTAGGTGTAATTGTAGGGCAAACTGGAGGCATAAACAAATTGTTCATCATGTATAAATCAAGTTTTGATAAGACTGTGGTGAATAACTTTAAAAATACCTAGCCAGAAATCCATAGGATGAAATTATACTATATATATGAATATATTTAATTTTATTACATTATTCAGTCTTCAAAAACTAAGCAGTGTGCCTGGAATGTTGTGAGTCTACTTAATATCTAGCCAGCTAGGCTACAAGTTATAGGGATATAAGAAAAATGTACGTATATGCCTGACTAATTTTGTCATTAAATAATTTTCTTTCAAAGTAGTTTTCTCACTGTTCTCAATTTAAGGATCCTTTATCGATGCATTTTCATTGAATTACCTGTTCGGAAGGAGGAGCTGGAAATGTCCCGTGTTTGACGTAATTGGGGTATCATTTTAGAAATGACAGCCGCTTACATCGCCTGGGGAATTTTACCACATATTTACCGCCGCTTTTAACCAGCGTGAGATGGTATTAGACAGGAGACGTGGGGAGATGCATTAAACCAATAAACACTGTCTCCAGAGACAATTGCGAGATTTAATACATGAAGTATTCAAACTCTGTAATGAAACTTCGTCGGTAGAATAATGCTGGTTTGTCCCTGAAATAGTTTTCCTTTGAGTGTCTATAATGTCACCACTCTATGTTTTCATAAGAAATAAAGAACAATGATTTATTTCTGCCCAAATGTGAGAGTAGTATGCTTGAATTGTTCCAAAGGCCAAAAATAATGTGCACCTTAACATAAACAAACCTTGATAAACAGAAAGAAGATATTTAAGTTTTATGATTCTCCTCCTATATGAAATGTTTATAATAATGCTATGAAGTATCCGTCAAGGTCATGTCCATAAAGTAAAAATTGTTTGAACAAATCGAAAAAAATGGACACCGTGTCACATATCACCTAAGTGGAAATTATCTTTACATAGTAAGTTTTGATACCATATCGCATGAAATGAATTTTTATGAGAACTTTCCCCTTAAAACGTTACGGACAAGATGGTGGCCATTTCAGACCATGCCTCAATAGGAAGCATATTGTAATACTGTAAACCAAAATTCAAGGCTCTTAAATGCTCATAATGCTTCAGTAATGTATTAAATTTGAAATAAATTCTGGAGGAAGTTAGTTGGAAAAAAAACTAACTGTACCACTTGCGAAAGTCATGAAATGAGGTTGACTGAAAATCCTGAATAGAGAGACTTGTATCCTACATTGTGATGGCAATAAAATTCAACCTAACAAAGCAATAGCCAAATTAAGTCTGAATTTTAAAAATATACACCGTAAGGTTAAATGTACTAGCAACTTTGTCTGGTAATAAGTACTTTTATTTTTTACACCCTGGTTAACATTACTATGGAATTGCTCATTTTCTTTATATCGTTTGTCGTCAATGCAATAATGCCTGGCAATTTTCAATAACTGGTCTTTAGTTCACAAATCAAGAAATTCTTCAGATGGGGTCTTTAAAAAGTCACTCACAGTGGTAGCCATACCCAATCATATATCACAAAAAGCTGGTTTAAATATACGAAAAGGACCATGCTCTACTCCTGAGTAAACAAATGAAACTAAACTAACAAACACCAATCACGCGGTGCACAACAGGAGATATAACCGGGACAGAGCTTCCCAGAACACTATCTATCCAGTCCCTGTAACCTATAATAATCTAGCTGGCCCTGACCCAGCCTAGTCTTCGCCAACTTTTTGGGCTATGAGTAACACTCAGTCCCCCATACTCACCGGCAAAAAACAAAAAACTAAAATAACAAAGCGACGAGCCACACAGGACTCGCCCGGCGACTACCCTACCAAATATGTCACCGCTGTACACCGTGCGACCGACACCCACCATCCTCGGTCTAATGTCCCAACAGCGAGTAGAACAAAATGTTTCCAGCCTGGGCCAGACCCTGAAAAAATTACTCCCCTCCTCACCACATCACACAAACACTACCAGAACAACAATGCCTGCACAATTCAAAGATTATTCAATACACCACCTATCCAGCATATGACCAAACAAACGAAAACAATACAAAAGTGCAAAACAAGCACCCCAACCAAAGAAACCCAAACACAGATTTCCCCATGTATCTCCCAACAGCGCTAACAAATCACCAATTACCCAAACAAAAGAGCACCACTAGGCATTCAAACTTCAAAGACATCCTCCATCCAACCAAAGTGCTAGCCAAAAGGAATATTACAAAACAAACAACATACCTACAAATCCATCCAGGCTTCACAAAGCTACAAAGCACAACCAAACCACTCCCGTGCGGGCCCCCAATTTTATCACAACCCAGCTCGTCAGGCCATGAGAACAGAGGGAGATCACACAGGAAATTACAGAGCAAATTTATCTTTGTTAATTAAACCTAACCACATACAAAAATGAAAAAAAAAAAAAAAAACGTGTGGACATCTGTAAACTATCAGTTGTGTATGCATGTGCATGACTGAGTGAAAAGTGTCAAAACAAGTGTTGTTCAATGCAAAACCAACAAGCAAACACGTGCATGCAGAGGGCCAGCAAGCAGCAGGGGTGTGCAGAGAGGTCATTATTCGTACCTGTATCTGCATTCGTTTAACCACAAAGTTATCTGTATCTGCATTTGGATATAAACTGGAAGTGGGTGTGGTCTTAACAGGACATTACTATTGATTACGACTGTGTAGTTTGTTCATCTTTCCTCTCTTTGTGGAGGCATCTGTCAGCCTTTTACAGCCTTAATGTGTCTTTTAAATTGCACCTCTATTTCCTTTTAATGAATGAGAATAATGTTGTCATACTAAAGCCATGTTTGCAATTGATTGACCTTGAAATATTAAAATTTAAGTTACTGACATTGTAGCAGACTGAATAGCTACTATTGTTGCTGCTAAGTTCTTTAGAGCACTAACATTGATATTGTTTTCTCCATGAATCATTCAGTACATTAGTGTTTTGCTCTCTATTAACAGTAGTTTAATTACATGATATGTCTCATGAGTAGGCTGCTTGCATACAGGCTTTTTGATTGCTTGTATCTGACTGGCATCAAGTCAATTTCTTTTTTATTTTGTACGACAAAATGATTAAACATTGGCTAAATTACCGAAGATGGCTACATAGCTGGTTATGGTACAGACACATGGTACAGTTATTGTTATTCAGCTGATTAGCCTACCTGTCAAGTTATATATTTCTGCCTCGATCTTTTGGTCATTAAAGATATAACCTAAATATTAAACTATGGTTTATTGTTTGCTGTCATGATAGTGAAGAAACATTATTGTTCATGATCTCTCTGTCTCTCCCTCCCCTTTCTCCCTCGTCCCTCTCCCTCACCGAAGGAAAAATTCCAGGAGTGCCAGAGGGGACGCACCAAGCAAATATGAACGTGGATTTAAACTAAACAATCCAGTATGACTGTTAAAATTCTGAGTATTTAAAATTACTTTGGACTCATATTATGGTAGAGTGATGGTTTTTTGACTCACCAGCCACGCTTCTTCTTTCTCAATACTTTGTTTCTTGGCTTTTTGGTCGTTTTGAATAAACAGCAAAGACTCCTGGAATCCCTTCCCTCGGGGGAAGACTCACCAGTCATGCTTAATACTGGGCCATCTCCTAATAACAGGCTTGACCCTCGACCCACCAACGGGGTCACAGTTGAGGAGCAAGAGCCTCCTCCTCATTTGGAGGTTTGTTCACCTTTATGTTTCATTGTTGCTGTTTTTCAGATTTTGTTTTTGGAGGTTAGTAGCTCATCATACAACAAAATAAAATGAAATAAAGCCTGCAAGCATTAGGCCAAACCGGGCTAGCAAGTGAAAAATAAAGCTCCCTCCCAAAACAAGGCTAGAGATTGTTCTCAATAAGCCTAAATCAAACCAAACGAACAAATAAAAGCCAAGAATACTCAGTAAGAGCCCGAAGGCTAGAGATTCAAGCTAAAGAGATTTGTAATGATTCAGTCTGCTGGGAGCAGAAGAAAGATCAGAATACCCCCAGGTATGCAATTCCCTTACTCTTTTAAGCCCAAAAGAAAGGGCGTCATCACACCCTGATTGGCCAAGAGGGGAAATGCACCAAGCTGGGTCCATTTATCAATTAGGGGCCAGTCTCCATACCCTGAGCAACAGGTGCTCCAAATAACTCTCCAGTCAAATGAGGGAAAGAAATTTCAACATGCTGCACAATGAAACGGGGGAAAAAACCAGTGAGACAGAAAATAAAACATTAAAGAGCATTGACAGCAAGTACCAGAAAATAGGTGACTGCTACACACTGAAAAAAAGGGGACTGGCCAATTGTTGATGCTTATTGTCTCGCGTGATGTTATATCCCACGCAATGGTGCATGGGGCACAAAGCCTTTTGAGAAGAAGACCGACCTATTCTGTTATCCATTGCCCAGCTCTGCTCGGTAAGTATGGATGGCTGTAATAAATATTATGAATGCTGTCTAATGTAACCGTATGTAGTATAATGTCATATAACATAAATTACATGAATTGCCCGGAGGTTAATTTGTCTTGCACTGTCAAATCAACTGTCAAATTTTCTTCTTGTGTTCAAGTACATTCCCTCTGTTAAAACTCCCACACAGACACCATTACAATTCCTTTTTAATTTAACAGAGACCGCAACACCCGTTTTTGTTTGGGATTCAATGTATTGGTGCACCGATTTTAATAGCTAGATAGTATAGAATGAATTTGCGTTAAGTAATCTGGGATCCACAGCAGAGCCTGTAGGATTGTAGCTAACATTATCAGCTAAATTGGCATTTGTTAGCACGTAGCATTTCGGCTTCGGTCAATGAGGAGTGCCATGCTGCAGTCATTTGACGGTTGGAGGGTTACTTTATGGGGCGTGTGTAGTAAAAGGTAGGTAGTGTTCAAAGTTAAGGCCATTGTTGGGTGATAGATAATGTTGAGTTACCCGTGTGAAACAGGGAAATTCTGTAGGCTCTGGTGTTACTACCAGGCCCCAGTCATTTTTCGCAACTGTTCTTTCGCGACTGATTGTCCCACAAACTATTTGACAATGGTGACCCATCTTTAGCTAATTCAGTGTGTAGTGTGTAGCTTTTGTTTATGAGTCACAGTTGGATTGAAAAGGGTGTTTTTTTTCTTTTTTCTGTTTTTCTTAACGTAGTTGCCCTTTATGCTGCTGCAGATTGCCATTTAACATGCAAAGTCCCTCCACTGTGAATTAAGTTCAAGGGTGAGTATTTATCTTTTGAAAATAACAGGATTAGAAGTGTCTCCACCAAGTTATATTTACAAAAAACTAA
The DNA here is from genome assembly GCA_022829145.1 of Albula goreensis. NCBI lineage: Eukaryota > Metazoa > Chordata > Actinopteri > Albuliformes > Albulidae > Albula > Albula goreensis. Next base: position 34,552,004 of record CM040753.1, read on the forward strand.
AATTAAACTAATGCAGTGAATTGTGTGTTTGGTGCGGCAGATTTGGGATAGCAAGATGGCTCTAGTGACCATTCCAGCAGCGATGCTGCCTCAGGCATACCTGCTACAGATGGCAAAGACAACAAGCACTCATGGTCATATCTAAAAATAATACTGTCAAAACTCAGAGTGACCCAGACACAGACAGAGATAATAATAAAACGTAGTTTATTAGCAGCCCAAAAAGATTCACAAAACCAAAATCAGAGTCCAAGTCCAGGCAAAAGGTCAAAACCATATGGGCTAAGCAGAGGTACAAAATCACAATCCAATGGAGAGGTCAGAGAACAGGTAAAAGGGTCAAAAACAGGTAGACTCGGCAAAGGTACAAAATCACAGGACAGGAATCAAAAAACCAGGGAACAGACAGGGTAATAACAGGTAAGGAGGCAGGATACAAAGGCTTGAAGTGTGACAGATACAAAGAAAACTGAGACAAACTCGCAACGAACAAAAGACAAGGCAGGATTTAAATACACAAACTAACAAGCAATGAGACACAGGTGTAACAGCAGGGCAGGTGAAACACATGATTAATCAACAGCATAGTGAACAAGGTGGGCAGAAAAAATAGAACGAAAACAAAAGCACATAGAAAGGGAACAGAGAACAAAATATGGAAACGACCAAACAAAACCGACAGTAACAGAAACAATAAACCAGATCACACCACATTACTGACAAAATACATTTTAAAGTACTTAGACTTTTATTCAGGTGATGTATGACTTTTGGATTTTACAACACTGGGTTAAGTCCTTCTTTGTGTTGTCTCTTGGACTTTCCCTCTTTTATTATTGATTGATGTTTTGATATTTCATTTTTGAGCTTCTCATGTATTTTTGAATTTTAAACACCTCATCGGACATTAACTCGTTTTCTGTTACTCTATTGCAGTGGATGGTGCTGCAAATGTGGCTGAATATTGCTGTGAATGTGGCATTGTAAGGCCTGCCCCTCTGCACTTTTAATTCATTTGAATAGATTTCATGTGACTAAAACCAGTTGATCAATCAGAGAGCTATAAATTTACTTGGCACTTACATTTGCAGCAGCTTTGTTGAAGGTAGAACATTTTACCCATGTACCAAGTACAGCAATCAATGATTTTTTGCTACCACTTGACTAGCTCTAATACCCCTCATTAGTAGTCAGGTAACAGAACAACCTTTTATTTGTTTACATTATTCTCTTGAGGTTCATTTGACCACTTTTTTATACTGAAAACGAGGGGTATGCTGTTAAAAGAAAGGCCCAGGGGGCCACAACAAAAACATTAAAACCAATCTTTTCATGGATAAGGGAGCCTAACAAGGTAACCAAGAGGTAAGAAACAAATTGGATGATAAATAATTGTTTGTAGGGTATTTTATGGCTGATTTAAGACACGGGTTGAAACCGACCCGTTAACATAAGAGATAGTAACAGAAAGCTAACACTAGAGGAAGGTTAAGATTATCTATTGGTCTGTGTGACAGAGTTAACGTCCACCGATGCCCTATTCCGGATTCAAAAGACTCACGGACATTTAAGCTTGGTGAACAAACTTTTATTTTAGCACGGGGCTCACAGGGGGAATGGGGCTGTGCGGTACATAAGGGGAAACAAAACACATTATGGTTAAGTTTCTGTTGCTGCTTAGGGTGGCCAACTAAGTTGCAATGGACTTGGACCATGTGTTGGTTTTAAACAAGGTAACCACTTGAGAACTGGTGAACTTGCCGCGTGGAGCGCCATGTTTTTGGTTCACAGAAAAGACCTGATGGAAAGCAACAAAGGACAATTAACTGTTCGAGCTGTGTTGTGGAAAATGAGAGTGTACCAAGTTGATTAGTGAGAGGGGGATGTTGGGGTACGGAAACTATATGTATATATTGTACATATGTAAATGGCATTTTTCTGTTTTGTTTTTACGAAAATGAATATTTGGTTTTGTGTAACGCATGTATAATTTTCTGTGAAATGGATATGTGTAGAATTATTATTATATATAATTGCGGATGAAAGTGGGTGGGACCAAGGTAGTGTTTCGCTCCAGAGGGGATAAATGAGCCTGGGAGGTACCAGCAGGGGAGCTGGTGTACAGGTGAGCAGGAGTGTGAACCTGGTTAAGCTGCATAAGGAAATGCCAGTATTGGGCAGGAATATAATTGAGTTGTTTAATTGTGATCATTTTGAGTTTTGAATATTTTGGCTTTGGTAGAGATTCTTTTTTTTTTCCTTTTTTTTCTTTTTGTGTCTCCTGATATAGGAGCCCTATCGGCACCTGCAGGGGTTGTTGGCTAAATAAATTGCCATCTTTTTGCACCGCTAAAATCCTGTTTCCTGTCATCATCTTCACGGCGAGGCGTAACCATCACAGTCTATGTTGATGACTTTGAGGTCTGCAACCCTCTAGGGACCTCCCGTAAAACCCACAAACTTTGTGCTGTGTATTGGGTGCTGAGTAACCAACCCCAGGGTCTCATTCCTCTTTGTCCTCCATTTATGTAGCAATTTTGTGCAAAACAGACAATGTTTAGTCCTATGGCTATGACAAGGTTTTAGAGCCACTTATACATGATCTCAAGTCTTTAGAATTTGATGGAGCTTTTGTCCCACAGCTGGGCAGAACGCTGAAAGGTACAGTGCAAACTATTGCTGCAGACAACTTAAGAGCTCATGGAATAGCAGGAGAATTTTACAGGCCCTTATGTATGTCATTTTTGTACTGCAAGAACTTCAGACATTGCATCGAATGAGGTTAGATCAGGAACCTTCAGCCTGAGAACTAAAGAAATACTCAAGACTCATGTCAGAGCTGCCCTAGAGAGTGGCAGTTGCTGTTTCGGGGTTAAAAGCGCTTGTCCCTTCACTACTTCACTCTCTCATTTTCATGTTGTCAGTGGCTACTCTGCTGACGTAGCCCATGATTTCAACAGGCATTGTCCCTGTTGAAATAGCACAGTGTCTCACATTACTAATATCAAAGAAGTATATCACCTTTCATGATATTAACAATTCTATTCTACATTTTCCATACAAGTGGACAGACAAAAACAAATAAGCCTCATATTTTGCCCCAAAATCTCTCAAGTAGGAAAACCATAGGTGGCAATGGCCACAGACTGGAGCTTGTTAAGATTTCTCTTGTTTCTAATTGGGCCTAAGATTTCTGACAATGAACCAGCCTGGCAGGTATTGTTGGACCTAAAACAGATTGTTCAGCTTGTGGTTGCCCCAGTCCACAATGACGAGACTATTGCATTGTTGGTGTAATATGACAAAAACCATATGACAAAATTGATTAAATAAACATAACAAAGATCAGTCAGAAACAGAAATGATATACCAAAGAGTAATACTGATAAATTAAAATAAATTAAAAGATTGGGGGATGAGGGAATAAAAATAGATGAAGTAAAGTCAGCATATGCTTGCACAAATGTAATGTAAAGGTGGTGAGGGGTAAATAGCGAGAGTTGTCAGCCACCCCAGGTTTGCATTGAGAAAAATGGTCAAATGAGATTTTGATGATCACATGTTGCTTTTGAAATGATACTTATTCTAAACATTTTATTGTATATTTACTCTTTTCCTCTGCTTATTTCTTTAACAGACAGTAAAGTAAGACCATGACAACCTCAGCTATTCTCAGAGTAATCCTGGGAACAGATTGCTGTCAGAGGGCAGGGTTTTCCGCTGGCCTGCTTTCAACTGTCACTGAGAATCAGATAAGCAGTCAGTGTAATATAATGTAACCGTTTCGGCTACAGTTCATGATCACCCTTTTTGGCAACAAATTTAAGAACTTAACATCGATGGAAGAAATACAAGACAAAGCTACAGTAAAGGTCATATACACACTCTGCAATCCTCTCTATGCTGATGTGGATCAGTGTGTGGACAGTAGGTGCTTTGTACCACCCATTTATCCTGATGACACATTTTCCTTCTGATGACAGCACTGTGATTCTCTCATCTCCAGAGTCTACTTCTTCACGGCCTGATGCATTCTGTGTTCCCCATTTTTCATTTGATGCAGAGCTGAAGCTTGAGAAGGCCCACGTAGCTTTCAAAAAAAAAAGAAGGGATGCTACTGATTCCTGATCCAAAGCTGAAGTCTGATATACTAGAGGCTGAGGAGATAGTTTAGCACAAAGTCTATGTCACAGACAGGGAGTTTGACCAAGTTGCTGAAGCACTCATCATGGCGAATCCATGTTTACAAAAAAAAGGCTCAGCCACTGGCTATGTGGGATGGAAAACCAGTCTTAAATACAAGTTGTCCAACTACGGCACTCATCTCCGGAATAAAATAGGATGTCCTGAAGTATGTGTAAATGCATTGAAACTAAAACCACATGGAAAGCGAAGTCCTGCCTTTGACGTTAAGAAACCAAAGAGAGGTGAAGTGGCTTACTGCCCCTCCCTTCCACTTGGAGAAAGCCAGCAGTCCTTGGAGCAGATAAGGGTTGAACTTCTTTAAGATATCAAGAAGCATAATAACAGAGAGACAGTTAAGGCTAAAATGGAGAAAACATTTGCATTTAGAAGACAAGAAGTAGTTTGGGAGGCTCCCATGATCAGTGATGTACAAGAGAGGTAGCCTGCTCTCTTTGATGTTATGGAGGTAAGTGGAAACAAATCAAGAATGGTGCAAGTTCTTGTGCTGTAGCAACTGTTAAACTAATTATTCGCCCCATGAGGACATGGTTCATAATATTCCATAAAAAATGGTTTCATGTTGTTTCAGGTGAATGCAGAATTCAAGCGTATCACAACCATGCCTCTGCAGCCAAAATTTTTATCACAACTGGACCTGCACTTAGCAAATCTGCTGAGGCTATTCGCGAAGCAATCTGGGCAGCAGGGCAAGGAACTGAAAGACATGGTCGCCATGATGACGGTAAGAACTTTAAGTATATAGAGGCACATATTAAATTCAGCACATCAAAAGTTGATTGAAATATCTAGCATAAATTACATAAAGCACCATAGACCCCTCTTTTAATGGATTTTTTTTCATGTTTGATAAAATGTTGTTTTAAATGAGAGCTTATTTGCTTTTATTACCAGCTAAAGTATAAAAGTTGTGAGAGCTCTGTCAGTAACACATCAAAAATGGGCAAACTTGCAGGGCCAAAAAAATTATTAATGCACTCATACTATCCCAAACTTCAGGTGGCTCAAGCAAATGTTTTTTTACAAGCAACATATTATATTAGCAGTTGTAGTGATGACAATTTCTAGATGAACAAAAAGTCACAACTATTTAGGAGGTCTTCCAGCCCCACAACAATCCTTTGCTAGCTTTGTGTTAAATTTTGGTAATGCTTTTTTAATTCTTTGTATATTAATTTCTGATTACTATTATTTTCTGTTGTTGTCTAATAATATCTGATATACACATATTTAAATTATTATATATTAAATGTCTTTGGGGGAGATGAATAAAAAGTGATGTTAAAATCACCAAATCGTCAGCTTTGTGTTAACAGACAACTAATTATTTGGCAACTGAAAACCTTCACTTAGACTCTTCATCCTGTCTTGCTGTCATCCTTTCACACCTGACAAATGTACCGTATCTTGTCTGTTACATGAATTATAATAAAAATATGCTTTTTAATACCTGTGATAACCAGATGATTTCTGCACTGTTTCCCCTGCTCATATGATTCTCCGCTGATTGGAAAATAACATGAATGTTGCTATCTTCTGTTTTAATTCTTTAGGATGACATTGATGCCGTCAGGGAGTGCATCATAAAAGGACTCTGCATCTACCTCAATGAGGATCCCAAAGATCTGGTGAAAGAGTACATGGTGAGTGTTTGCAAAGTAGGTGCTGCCTTTGCCACACTTAAACAGTTTAAACGTGTTTAGAAAAAAAAAATTACCTGAGGTTTAAGACCTTCATTTTACCAGACATACCTGCGTGTGGTCTAATTGTACTGACAAAGCCGCATGGTAACATGGATTGCAGTTGAAAAGGAGGTTTCAGGGATAAAAAGTGTAATACAAGTTGAAATTTTGTCTTTTGGTACATTAGAAAGTGTTGCTTTTAATTTTAATATTTTCAGAGCAAAAAATAATGGTCATAAGTTTTTATCACGATTTACAGAGGACACCTTCAAATATTATACAGATATACAAAAATATCTTTGAGGTATATTAAAAGCATCAGTAATTGGATAACATATTAAGACCATTTAAGACCCAAAATGCAGCCCCCAAATCTGAATCAACTGTAATTTTAAATCTTGATATTGTGCCAATATCCTCCCAATCACTAAATTTACTAATTTGTCAAACAAATCTTCAATACCTTTCTCGTCTCCTTGTTAAGGAGACCTACCTGCATTTTTTTTTTAATGCCTCCACGCCGGCGACAGCCAGACTAAAGATGAAGTACAGATCATTAGAGTGCCGAGTTTGCAGTTTGGAACATTATTTCACCCATTTTTCCCAAAAGTTATTTTAAACATTAAAGTATATTCTGTAGTTTTATTTGATGTGCTATTTATGTATATAAAATCATTCAAACAATGAACATTGCGATAATGCAATTTTCCATTTGTCAACACTATAAAATATAAAATCTGGTCTGAGTAAATAAAAATTATCCTATCCTTACACTCTTTTCATTTACCAGTTTTACCAGACTCTGTAGCCTGTTTTGACTCAGACTTTTGCTGTTTACTGTATGTTTGGATGAACTGGGAAGGCCAGGAACTGAGGGCAGGACCTTGGTGCATGGTCATCATGGCAACGCCAACACAATACAGTGTCAGAGTTCTTTACAGCCTTCTCATTTGCACTAATAACTTTGTTGGTTTCATTCAGAGTCTTCCTGTACCTTTTCTGATTCTCGTAATCCCTTTCGATTTCACCTCCAATCTGGATCATCTCATCTATGGAGGAAACCCGACCATGGAGCTGACATGCCAGAAAGGGATTCATTGCCTTCAAGATCGGTTTTAAAATCTCATAATCTGTGGCTGAAGAGTGCCAACGTTTAATGAGTGCTTGCAAGGAGAAGTTCCTCCAAAACATCAACATAGTCCTCAGGAAGGAAGACTGACAGGAAAACACTCTGAAATTCCTCCCATGTATGGATTTTGTCTCTAACAGTCTCCCACCAATCCTGTGCAGTTTTTTTTGGTAGAGGGGTTTACAGGAAATAGCCATTCATGTTATTTTGACCAAAACAGGACAAGTTGGATTCGTTGCGTAAAGTTGTGCATAATTAACTAATGAGGTCATTGGCTATGTAAAGTTGTGCATAATTAAACAAAACTTCCCTAAAGAAATCATTGGTTCCCTGGAATTCAAACTTCTGAAGCTAAGTTAATGTGCGTTGTGGGGAATCCAACGGTCTTCGGACCAGAGGTGACAACTGGTTATCTTAAGGTGCCTTTTGTCTCAGGCCAGACGTGCTGGCGTCACTTTGTATTGTAATATACATGCAAGTTCGATCTATCTAGCTAGATCAATCGCTGTGCCATATGTTTCTTGATGAAACAACATGCGGCTAAAAAGAACTCTCTCCCAACAGGCACCAAAAGCCATCTCATGGCAAGATCATGGTAAAACATTGATAAATAAAAACCTATCAATAAATAAAGACAAAGCATTCAATAAAAATACAAATATAGTCAGAGTAAAACAAAACTTGTACAGCACAAAGAGGAAAAAACCTATACAGAATACTTTAAATGTATTTGTGATAAAAATTCTAAAATTTTTCCTGGAGGTACTTTAGTAAAAATATCTTTCAAAGATCTTTCAGAATAAAACCTTTGCCTAATGGCAGTAAAAGCAGAACAGTATACTAAAACATGTTTAAGAGTCAGAGGAGTCTTACAAGAGTCACACACTGGTGGTTCTTCAGCCTTTAGTAAATGCACATGTGTAAGTCTTGACTGACCTATTCGACATCTCTTATAAATAATTTGGTCCCATCGAGTTTTTAAAGAGAACACAGATTTCTGTCCAACAACAGGATGTATTTCATAGTTTTTTTGTTTTCACTCTTGTCCCATTCCACCTGTCACTTGCTTGTAATGTAGGCATTCAGTAAAGGTCTAAGGTCTGATGGTGGGATTAGACATTGCCTGATTCTTGTTGATATGGCTTAATTTGCAGCAGTATTGGCTTGTTCCTTGTCATATAGTCCACTATGGCCTGATACCCAACAAAAGAGGATCCTATAGCTCTGTTTCCATAAAGAATTGACTTTGGCTAAAATCTGAACTATAATCGGGTGATCTGTTTTCAAAGATTCCATTGCTTGAAGGCAAGATTTAGAATCTGAAAAAAAAGGTTCCATTGTTGTGAGTTTCCAATGTATTCCAAAGCTAAAAACAAAGTATGGGTTTCCACTGTAAAAACTGAACTGTGTCCTGGAATACGGGTGCCGTAATGCTGGTGTCCAATCACAACTGCAGCAGAGAAAGAATTGCCAACTTTAGATCCATCAGTATATACAGGTGTGTGAAGAGGAAAGAGGCTTCTGACATAAAAACCCTGTTGCTGGTAAACAATTGAGTGAGTTCTTGTTTTTTTGTTGCATGTCAAGTACAAGTTAATGTCAGGTTCTCTCACATCCCAAGGAGGAATTAAACAAAAATGTGTCTGGGTTGAAGTCTCAAGTTCAATATTCAGTGTCCCTAGATGAGTGAAGTTATGACTACGGGGACGGCAGCACTCCAGGCTGAACTGAAAAAAGACCTTTCAGACTTCTGTACGTGGAAGGATAAAATTACTTAGATGGCCAGTGTATGACCCTGAATTCAAACCAGCATCACAAGACCATAGGTAAAGACAATGGGAGGTTATTCATACATTTATGGATGCTTATAACTCGGAGAACAACAAAGGTCTTATAAGTTATATCATGGCATCACTGAATACAGACACCATAGACAATGTAAAACAATGATGGGAAAAAGAGTTGAACGTTGAGATAAGAGGACATATGGGTGGATGCCTGGGAAACACAGTCATCTTCCACCAACTCTTGGACATAGAGAGATTTCTGTTGGAAATTTTCATTGCTCCCAAGAGGAAGTCCAAACAGACTGGTACACAAGTGGGATGTTGGAGAGAATGTGGAGGGTTCATGGCTGATCATGCCCATATCTTTTGGTCCTGCCCCTCCATCCAGATTTTCTGGAAGGAAGTGGCAAAGATTATTTCAAAGTTTCTATGCTTTAATATCTGTATCATTCACAACCCTTTATCTTGGAAATATCCAAGAGGGACTGAGCAAAGATGACATTTATCTACTAAAGTTCTTGCTGGCTGCGAGCAAAAAGGCTATCACAAAATGCTGGCTCCACAGAAACTGCCCCACTATAGGTATTTTTGTTAATATTGTAAAACATCTACATGTCTTAAAGCAAATGACTTATTCCATACGGCTCCAAGAAGATTAGGGTGAAAAACGGTGGCAAAAATTGCGTGCTTATTTAGCCAATGAGACTGACGATTTATAATTATTGTATGTATGTGTGGTATTTTGTCTTGGCTTAGGCAAATTTGCCTTGGTTTATGGATCACCCCTGGACCTAATATTTGTTGTTTTTTTTTCGGGGCTTGGTATTTGTCCTCTGTTTTGCTCTTTTTAGTTCTGTATTTAAAGCCTGAATAACATCTATAAATAAAAAGTAAAAAAATAAAATAAAATTTCAAAAAACTTCAGGTGTGAAATAAAACACAATTTGAAGTCAAAAATAAGTCTCAAGAACTTAGTCTCCTTTACAACTCTGATAAGATCACATCAATGAACACCTCCGGGTTGTGATGTAAAGATTGTAACAAGCAAAAATGTAGCAAATTGTTTTTGCTTTAGAAAAATTGAACCCATTTTTCTCAGATTCCAACTTGCTTGGATTTGGCTTGGGATAGTCTGAGTATTTACATTCTTTTTTGTTAGAGACGAACTCCTACTACTATTGATAGATTTTGGTTTATCTTGAGTCACCCAATTCAAGTCTGTCTGGCAACCAACAGTTTGCATGGATGGTTTTAAAACAGAAGCAAAGGTTTGAAGGCATGTAGTTCCTTGACTAATTTGCAAGCTACAGGGTAACTCACCTTCTTGACGCATTTCTTTTTCTTTATATCAACAAGGACAGTCTTTTGAAGAGGCTTTATGATCACCTGCACAGTTACTGAATTTTGATAGTCTACAATAGACCAGGTCATGCCCTTCCTCTCCACAGTTACAGCAGATGGACTTGCTTTTACAGCCAGCTGGCCCATGACCAAATTTCTGGCACTTAAAGCATCTCAGAGGGTTAGGGTTATGAAGAGATCCACAAGTATACTTACGTAGATACTTGGATCCTTTCTGGCGAGTCTTATTGAATGTCACAATGCAAGTACTAGTTTTAATTATTTGGTCATCTTTTTTAATCATTATTCTCTTCAAATGTGTCACACCTTGATCAGTCAGTTCTGAGGCCATTTCAGCCTCACCCATGCCCTCTAACTCTCTGGTGCGGATTACTCCTTTACTGCTGTTCAGAGTCGGATGGTAAAAGGCCATCATACCTACACCAGCCAACACTTCGGCATGCAACAAATTCTCAGCTTGGGCTTTCCTTAAGCATTCAACCAAGATCTGGCCAGACCTCAACTTCTTCACATCCTTGATTGTCCCTGCTACACCTGAAATGGCTTTCTGTATAACAAAAGGAGATAGTTTGGTAAGGGGCATGTCAGGTGTTAGAGATTCCAAAAGAATGAACCATCTCCAGTTATCGTTTTTTGTACCCATTAAGCCCACCAAAATCTGTTTTCAGGAATTTTGACCTGATTTAAACTTGATATTGACCTGATTTATAAGGGAGATATGTTGGTAAAATGCAAGATTAATCTCTCATTTGAAAATGTATTCATTAGTTCATGTGCATTGTACAATGTAAAATAAAGATAATTTTTCAAATAAGTCAAAAGTCTGACATGGGCTTAATTGGTACTGTGGCACCATTTAAACCTGTGTGTGTTCCAAATGCGCCCACATCATGATTTATTGATAAAATATTAAAAAAATATATTGTTTTCAAAGAATTAAAAACAGCAACATATTTATTCTGTAACATGTTAAGTATTAAAAAATGCAAAAAACACCCCCTCTCCCTTTACTAATGCTTGTTGGCTCTCTCTCTTCCACCACCTGAACCAATAACCCTCAACCATTTTGGGTTAAGTACCTTGCTCAAGGATACAACAGCAGTGCCCTTCCTGGGACTTGAACCTGCAAGCTTGGGGTTCTAATCTCAGCTGCATAACGCCCTGCTGCATACATTTGTAGTTAGCATTTCGTTTGCTTACATTATATTGTAATACCACTAAGAAACACCAATTTACCTGGAGTTCATAAATCCTGAAGAGTTCACATAGTAGCTCTGATGTTTTTCCTGTGCGAGCAGCTTCCTGCCAGAACAAGGTGTGAGGATGGGGGGGTATGTCAGTCCAACTCTGCAAAGATTTGGTTCTTCAGGTTGATGTTTGTAATTCTATGAAACTCTGCACATATCTGCTCAAAATTAGAAACAAACAAAAAGTGTTTCAAGACGAGAAAAATGGAAAGCAATCACTATGCTGCAGTGTCATTATACATAACAAAACTTTGTGCTGTGAAATCCATCTCAGTCAGATTTAGGAAGTGAAGTTCATGGAACATACGTTTACCTGTGATTCAATTTGAAGGGCAGGCCAGCGCTCCAGGAACTCGCCAATAGGTGGGTCATCATTGACAATCTCTTTGCATTGCATCAGCTTCGCAATCAGGGGAAGGTTCCTTATAGTCTTCTTAACTTCATTTACAAGTAGGTTCATGAATCTTCCAACCATACCATCCTGTCACAGATCCTGGCTCTTTAAGAAAAGGATGCTTTGTGACAAGTGCTTCAGCTACCACTGAAACTTCCACATCATTAGGGTAAGCTTTGAAGCTATGTATCTTAGCAGCAAGTGCCTCAAGAATATCATGCTTTTGGCCTCTAGATAGCTTGAGACTTTTCCCTTTCTTCTCAAATGTTGCATTTCCTTCACCTAGAATGAATTCCACCTCATAGGAAAAAGGAGGTACTGGGAAAAAAGTGGGCCATCTTTCAGCCCTGTCTGGAGTTGAGGCATGAGAAAAGATTACTGTGTCTTCTGATGCAACAGAACTGGCATCACTGTCTGACCTTACCAATTTCAGGACATGTGTTTGAGGAAGCTCCTCTACAATGTCTACAAGGGAACATAACTGCCCATCAAAGTCTGGATCTTCGTATGATAGGCTAAAGTCAAAGTCAAGGCTAAACTTCTCTTTTATCATTGTTTTAAGCTCATCCACAGATTCTGGACATGAGAAGAGTGTCAACTTCCTGAAAATGTCTGTGGATGTATGGACATGAAGAAAGAACCTTTGAGCTACCATTGTCTAATGTTTAAAAGAGACATGAAGAATAGAAGAATAAAAAGATATGCAATGTAGCAACATTTCATTCAAGTTTCATTCAGCTTTAGAAAGTAAAAATCAAGTACTTTCAGTTAGCACTTGGGTGAAAAAATAATTGATTGAAAAACCAAAAACTGAATAGCCCATTCAAGTACTCATTCTTATTCCCAGAAGGCTTGTTATCACGTTTTATCAAAGCATCTACCATTAAGTTTAAGGGAAATTTTAGTGACCAAAGCTTTGATATAAAATTTATACTGAGCACACACAGCAAAAACTATTGACAAACTATTGTTTTTAACAGCAAAATCAAAATTTGCATTGAACCTGACAATTTCCATATTGCATGCAAAAATTTAATGTTCCTTCACTAAAATAAATCTCTTTTTGGTCAACATCAAGTGCCAATCATATTGTATACTGTGAGACTTTGTGTCATTTACCTCCGACAGCTGATGTACAGAGGAGGTGCCTGAGGAGACGAGCTCTTATGATCTCAAATGCTCACCATACCAACATTCATAGTTCTGACAAAGAAAGGAAGCAGAGTTACTCACAAGCAGCATCTGTTCGATTCACTTATATTTTAAAAGTCCTCCACTATGGCCTGCAGAAACAAACATCGCCATTTATGGTGACTTTTGATGTACTGTATATGCTCTGACTGCCTGTCCGTGTCTGTATGAAGTCCTTTGCCACTT
>CM040753.1:34565684-34581156 GCA_022829145.1 Albula goreensis
AGTCAGTGACGTGGTATTTCGTTTATCTTTTAACAACAGCAAGGTATAACATGTAGTGCAACATTTATATCACATAGTGGAGGGGAACTTTTCCTCGATTCAATAAACACGTAAAAAACAGTCTGATACTGTTACGGTAAATCAAACGACTGAAGGACGACTTCTCATTCCCTGTGGTGCGAACATTTACCGTACGTGCTCCCGTTTTATCCACAGTGCGGTTCACAGGAATATCAAAGGTGAGTGGAACCTCGTCCATGTTGATGATGTGCTCTGGCCGGATCTTTTTTTTCAGTAATCTTGTTTTTGCAATATGCGCAGAAAGTGGCCAGCTTTTCTTGGTAGTCTTTTGGCAGTTGCTGTGAAACAGTAGTTCGTGTGCGGATGGAGAGATTATGTCTTTTCATAAACCGAAAGCACCAAGAAGGACCGCCTTTAAATTCATTAATGTTAAGTTCGCTTGCTAGCGCTGTTGCCTTCATTCGAATAGTGATTGTACTGACACTTCTACTTGCTGCTCTCTGTTCAACAACCCACTGTTCGAGTTTGTCCTCCAACTGTAGCCATCTCGCTTTGTTCCCTCGGAAACTCTGTTTAGTCTTCTTTACTTGGCGCAGGTCATCTTGCTGCTTCCTCCACTTCCGCACCATTGATTCGTCAATGTTAAATTCTCTCGCTGCTGCTCTATTCCCGTGTTCTACTGCGTGACCGATCACCTTGAGTTTAAACTCTGCGTCGTAAGCGTGTCTCTTAATAGGAGCCATTTTGGGGTCTTAACATAAACACACAAATGAAAATGAAACGGCACGGCCCGCGCCGTCATATATTCCAGCATGCACCGCGCGCTTCTTCTTCTACGGGGGGAAATGAAGTCGGCGGCTGATTACCGTAATTGCGAGACCTGTTGTGGCTCAATATTAGTCCATATATATGGCGCACCAGATTATAAGGCACACTGTCAGCTTTTGAGAAAATTGGAGGTTTTTAGGTGCACTTTATAGTGCGGAAAATACGGTACTTTATTGTTTCAGACACTCAGTGTTGAAGAAGCAGTCGATCTGAATGAAACTCCAAAGAAGAAAGGTAATTTCCTATATGCTTCAAACGGCTTGTAATATTTCTTTTGTAAGTCTTATATTATTGAAAATAATATGGGAGAGTGGGGTTGGTTGATCCAACTCCCCCGCCCGTGTCAAGGCAGCAATGGGCATGACATGCCACATGACCATACTTTTAGGAAGAGTGCTGTGATGGAGGGAAGCAAGTGGAAACAGTGATAATCACATTTTTACTGTACCACTACCATAGTTTCTCTTAGCTGAAAGTGATTTTTTTGTGTGTAAAGTTTCAATCGTCTTTTACCTGAAGAAATGTAGCCAAGTTTGAAAATATATTTCATATGTATTGGCGTGTTATGAAGCTATAATAACATGTGAAATAATTTCCATTGGGTTAGCTCTGAGTTGCTATGTGGGGCAATTTTCTGAAAATGGAGGCTGTGGGGTAAAGTAAGCCAAAAGGCCTGGGGCAAGTTGAGCCAGTGGTTCAACGTACCCCACAAATAAATGACTGCAGGTACACTGGTTTCCCATAGTATTCTATAATGTTACCACACAAATAATTTAAGATTTGATATTTTGCACATTGCAGGTGTGAAGTCATCAAGCCATGCAGTTCCATGGGCATGACATTTAACATTGGGTTGATTCTTTGCTGTAACAAAATTTTAATCCACATGTTTATATACTTTGTACTCTTTCTGTATTTAACTGAAACAGAGATTACTGTGTCACCAACTGCACATATGAAGCTAGAGGAACTCAGAGCTCAGCTTGAAATTGAAAGAAACAAGAATATCATGCTTGAAACCATGGTGAAGAACTTGCAAGAGGACAAGGAATTTTTAAAACAGCAACTGGGTCGCTCAGGTATGCATGTATTGAAAGGAGAGTGGAAAAATATGTGTTTTATCTTCATCGGTCAGTGTTTGTGTTTATATCCTCATCTGGTTTATCTAGGTGAAGTTTTGTGGATGCATGGCCTTAGAGCAGCTTAATAATTAATATGTAAATTCAGTAAACTTTAACTAACTAGCTATAAATTCCACAACACTGTAGGCCAGCTAAATTAGCCAGCTGGTTTTCTCCTTTTGCGTTGGCAAGCTGAAAGAAAACATGGCCTGCGATATGCAATCTGAATCTCATTACCTTGCAGTGTAGATCAACCAACTTACAATATTTGTAAGCAATTTGACAAGTACAGTTTACTCAGTAGCTAATTGACTTGCTGGCCAGGTAGTTGGGTAGTTTAGATGGGTACGTAGCTGGGTTTGCCTTTCTTAGGCTACCTCAAAATAATCACAATTAGCCAAGTAACTAGCAAATTATCTAGCAAAGCTGGCAACTAGCTGCCTAATATTCTCAATCAGTTTGCCATACAAATGTCACAAAGACATGTTAAGTTGCTGTATTTACAGGAACAGAGATGGAAATGACTGCCAACTCGGAAGCAGAAGCTGAAGTATCAACATCCCCAACACTGCTACAGTCCTCATCTTCCGAGTCCAGTTCTGAGGAGGAGAAGATTGTGGGGAAAAAAAAAAATAAATCCATGAAAAAGAGGAAGGTGACCCTGGCCTGTAATAGCACAAGAGGTAATATGCCTTAGAAATTAAAACTCAATGCTATCTATTTGACTTTCGGTCAACAACTTCCTGGAATTGACAGAGAGCGGAACTTGATTTTAACTGTATTGCTTTGTAATGTGTAGCTTTTGTATTGTGTAGCATCATCCTTTCACAATATTAGTTAAGAACAATCTATAATGCAGGAAGCACACTATGCAAAAGAAGAAGCACAACAACGGAGTGGTCACAGTCAAGCTTATCAGTCATAATATTTTTTAAATGCCTTATGCATTTAGTGTGTGCACCATTATTATCTAATGTTTGAGTTGGCAGATGTATAAAATGTAAATATTTTAGCGTCTAATATGTGTAGCTACAGTAAATAGCTCAAAGGCATATGGAAAACTAAATACAGTATGTTAATGTCATTTTAAAACTGTTTGGTTAGGTTTTTCTGTGAATTCTCACAGATTTTCTCAAAATTTCAACTAATGTGAAATACTTTCTTATTGCAGCAAAACATGTACAGGCTGTCATCCGTCGCTACAAAGCAGCACTGAAGCAGTACAGGAGAAGCAACTCCATGAGATGAGCATTCGAGAAAGTGGGGTTGAAAGAATTACAATCTCGAGAACAGCACCAATTGTTGAGTTGTATTTAGTGGCACCTGATGTTGTCAATAGTCTTCCACCATGGAATGCAAAGCAATGTAAATTAAGCGAATTTGCTGCACAATGCCACAACTCCATGACTCAAGAAATCATGGAGACTATAAAATCAAAAAAGTGCAGATCAGAGCTGCTTCCAATTGTTTATAAGACAACATAGGCCAGATTTGTTTTTGGTTTAAATTGAGCACACCCATGCAACTTTTTTTTTTCATCCCAGAGCGGAATAGGCTTTTTTAAATTTGAATTTGGTGTATGCCAAATACTGTGTTCACTTTTTTCTTGTATTCAGTGACATAAAGAGAGTTTTGTGGGATAGTTCCTCATTCAATAAATTTTTTTTGAAAGAAGTGAAAAATATAGGGAAACTAGAAGCCAAAATTGATTTTGCAGTCAATGCTCAAATGTCATAGAATATCTGGAGTTTAACTCCTAAAGCATTCATACACAAACATGCATTGTACCTCACTCACACACACACATCTGAACACATGCACATGCTTTCACTTTTTTGTTTTCTTTGACACTGTTAATTGAGATTTTGTGGGATAATTCCTGATGTATGTTTCCTGAAAGTTCAAATGAAAAACCACAGGGAAACTCAATGTCAAAATGTCATTTTGCAATGAATGCTCAAATGTTCATAGAAGGTCTATAGTTTTAATTCTTAAAGCAGTCGTTCACAAACGTGCACTGTACCTCACACACACTCGCATCCAAACACTCGCACATGCATTCACAAACATACCCAATCCCAAAAACCATTCATGGTGTACTTGTGTTTTCTCTTGCACATTCTCTTCATTATGGTGAAGAAATCTTATAGTGCATTTGTTATGTATCCCCTTTTCCATAAATAATTATATTTGGAAAGCTGTTGCCATGTTGTTTTTCCCCCCTCACTGTAAGTGTCCATAATGTAAAGAGCTGTTAATGAAGATATTATTAAGGGTGACATGAAGATTGCTTTCCTAGAATAGTGCGGAATAGTTGATGAGAATGCAGAGATGAAAAGAGGTGTGGCAATGGCAGCTACATTGGCAACCACAGTCATAAGGAGTTTATGAAAGTATAATGACCAGGAAAAACTAAGTGGCTTTACTTGAATTACACTGAAAAGCTACATGAAGCTGTTGTGCACATTTGATAATGGATGATGATGGCATTGGTAGTTAAAGTCACCTAGTAGTAATGAGTTCATGAAAGTACCATGACTGGAAAAACAGTCACTAATTGCACAGTAATGGTAAGTTTATCTGGCAATGCTGTATACAGTACTGAAGAATAATTACATGATGGAGGTGCAGCAGTAAGAGTAAGGTAGGATTTTATTGCATCTGTGTTTCAAAACAAGATGTTGACTTGTCACGGGTGCCTCAGTAATCCAGTCCTCTTGAGACAAAGGATGGTTTGGATCACTGAAAGTGATGTCAACATACAATTTAATTTACAGAATTTTAATTTTAATCCTAAAAGTGTATTTTAGCCATGAATAGTCATCCATTTGCAGGAGTTCCTGTGAACTAACATAGGTACAAACCTTAAATACATGTTTGCTGGTAGCTGATAACTGCTGAAATATAATACTATTCATCTTTCATTTTCAAAAACTAAAATGTTAGAAATTGTAAGATGAAATGACACACCCTTGGGGTATTCAAGACCAGGCTTGATACAATACTAGGCATATTGTAGGAAGCAGGGAAACGTCAAACCAAGATGTGATGAATGACCCATTCTTTAAACATTTTCTTACTTTCTTATGTCATATGACATTACATGCTATGGTAGCGTTAAAAAACTATTGTCATAACGTTATCTATACCATACCTTTTATGTCATTAGCTTTTATGTCTTCTTTTCATGATATGTATTAACAGTTGTGTCATGACAGTATGAGGTTACATGCTGAAGGACGACTTGAACTGCTATGACAGATCTTGTTATGACAGAATTGTGTAGACTTTAAGGCAAACAGTAATAATCTGTATGAGATGTAGTGTTACGACACTTGCCATAGACATTCTGTCACTTTTAGCATTGCTAGGATAATTTAGCATATGACATAACCTGTTATGTCAGTGTGTCTCATAACATTTATCGCGGCATGTGTCATGACAGTGTTATGATACTTGTAATTAACATTAAGACACTGTCATAACATGCTATGGCATGTGTTGTGACATGTGTATGACACCGTTATGCAGACATTATGGCGCATAGTTCAAGTAAAGTGTTACCAAACATGCTCCTGAGGATTCTGTGAGGGACCAGCTTCATCAGATTCAACTTGGCTCTTATTTTCTCTCCAGACAACCTCATCCTTAAAATCTGAGTCAACATAGTCAGGATGACTCCTACTTTTGTGAGCACTGAAAGAGGAATATACATTACTACAGTATTGACATTTCTTGAATGGGCATTCCACCATCTAAACTCTTTGTTTTAAATGTGCTCTTAAATGACTAAGGCGTGTGTTATCACTAAGGGGCTCCCTGAATCCAAACAATGGGCAGATAAAAGACACAAATCCAAACTGAATTTCACTTCCTACAACTGTCTGGGTATGTGAACATGTTAAGTGAATTTCTATTGCATTTATGGACAGAAATGTGCAGACACAATCAACATAGATGCATGGTAATAGACTGACTGATGACAAATGGTACAAACAACAGTGTTCACGCAACTGTGTCCTTGTATTAAAGAAAGAAACACAAAGTCTGCACCTCCAGGCCATTGTATAATCTGACCCTTGTGCACAACATACCAGGTTGGGGGATCCTAGTTTCAGGCTTTGGTTTCAGTTTCAACCTGCAGAGAGAGCAGACTGACAAATTCACTTTCACAGCAGCACGTAAAACATCATGAAAACATGTAAACACTAAACGTGAAGCCAAACATCGGTTCCACACATCCCGCTAGCGAGCAAATTGGCTGCAATAACGCACCGTAAACTATCCTAACTGTGTAATCCCCCCGTCTATCTTATCGTGTGAATATCTGCAAAACTGGGCTCTCTTTTCTGATAGCTTACCTGACACTGAGCATGAGTTATAAATGATACGTGTGAGCTAATTATATGAACGACAGTAGCATTCAAAGAAATGAAACCAGTTAGCTATGTACTTCAAAAACTGGTCCAATCTTATTATTGAAATGTGTTTGTTTATCCAGCTGCAGTACTTGGGCAGTGGTGAACACAAAGGAAATGTTGTTGAAATAGAGACAACTCAAGCAATTAGAGCTGAATGACGTTGCACAATATGTCCGTTGTCACACTCAACCAATGTCAAAAGCATCGCTGTATCACATCGCATATGTTGCCTAGGCGTAACTTTTGTAGTTAGGTTTGCCTAACCAAATAGCACACTTGGTTAAAGTTCTTTGCGAACTGCCTGTAAAAAGCTGAGCATGCTCAAAAACATGCAGGCTAACTCAACACTGGGTCGGGTATAGAGGTTTCCAAGGAAAAAAAAAAAAAAAAACAGTCGAAGTCTGTAAATTTTTAAACCCAGACTTGAAGTGTTTGCTTGACAGGCTGTTTGCAAACAGCTAGCTGTATGGTTAGCTGACGCTCTGATAACCGTTATGTGGAATTTTCTTTAAAATTTTATTTTAGAACATACTCAAGGTTCATGCCACAAAGCTTCAGAAGTCTTAGTCCAACAACAAAATAAACCTGCAATGAACACATTTCTCAACAGAATTCAACAGTGTATGTGGCAAATGGTCCGTTTTTTGACTCACCAGTCATGCTTTGTTAACTTTTTGGTCATTTTGTATAAACAGCAAAGACTCATGGAATCCCTTCCATTCTCGGGGAAAGACTCACCAGTCATGCTTAATACTGGGCCGTCTCCTAATGAGAGGCTTCACCCTCAACCCACCAACAGGGGTCAAAGTTGAGGAGCAAGAGGCTCCTCCTCCTCCCATTACATGTACCTCCTGCACAACCACAGGTATGTCGGAGCTACCAGGATGCTCATGTTCAAATTCAACAAGTGAAGGTTCAAATGTGTTCATTGTAATGTCTGGATCTTTCAAACACATGATGGAAGGTCACCAGTGATGGCTTAATACACAATACAAAACACCTTTCAGTTGCACAATTCAAGAATACACACTATACCAGGCATGTCAAACTCAGTTTGGCTCTGGGGCCGGATCCGGACTTTTTGTTCTCAGGTGGGCCGGATCAGTAAAAGAATGTCAACTCCAAATATTTAGCTTTGTTTTTCAGTACTATGCTTTATCATTCAGCCTACATTTGTAGCCTACCCTACATATTATAATCACGGATGACAAGGGATCTTTTCTAAGCACAACACATTTATTCACAAACCATGGAAAAAATGATTTTCATGTTTGGCGGTGAATGTGTTAACAACTGGTTTATTTTAACAGTTGAGTGAATGCAGTTTTACACCTGAACCAACTCACCACACTAAACAAACTCAAGTGGGAGCTATGAAAAAAATATTTTCACTTTAATTGTCATACTACTTTGAAATAAATAAAAAAAGAAATACAAAATAAAATAAAATAAATAAAATAAAAGTTATAGCAGTGCATGGGCAAAAAGATAAGATTACATCAGATTAAACTACTAGGCTGGGCCTACTGAAGCTGAGAATATACTGCACAATATTGATTGTCTTTAATATAAAACCAGATTAATCTTATTTTTAATTATCTGTATTCATGAGTGCAAACAAATTTCGTGTCATGACACTTTTTTTCTCTCTCTCACTGCACTCCTGCAGTCTACTTGCTGCTGCTGGCTCCTGAAACTTGGCATCTTTTTGCCAACACAAGTGCATCGATATTAGGTGTCAAATCCTGAGTAGCAGCACATTTAACGATGTCATTCAAGTGTTTAGTTGTTAACCTTGAGCGCTGCTTTGTTTTATTATTGTTCATTACGGAGAACACCTGTTCACAAAGATAAGTAGTCCCAAACATGGATAGAACCTTTGCAGCCATGGCTGTTAATTTGGGGTAACCTGGCACGAGATATTGATAAAACGTATCCAATCCTACGGACCCAAATTTATCCTTCATAGCGGAATCGCACTGCAAGTCAATAAGCTCGAGTTGAATGTCAGCTGGCATATCAGAAGGCTTCACTGTAAATGGCGAGCGAAAAAAGCCAAATTTGTTCTCAAGTTCACTGAATACCTGAAACCTCTGCTCAAACTCTCGCAGCAAATCTGTTATGTTGTCTTTATATTTACCCAAATCACTATCGGGACAGTCCAATGCCTTCGGACGCACAGCTGTGAGACAAGAGAAATGCGTGGTGTCACCGTTGGATAGTTGCGTCTCCCACAGTGAGAGTTTCATCTTGAACGCACTTATGCTGTCGTAATATTGAGTGACAACTCTGTTACGGCCCTGCAATGTAGTGTTGAGTGTATTCAAGTGTTGTGTAATATCAACCAAAAACACAAGATCCTGCACCCATTCCTTGCATTTAAGTTCCTTTACTGGGCGTCGCTTCTTCTCCAAGTAGACTGCTGTTTCTTTAAACCAGCGACCAATTTGTTTATCTCGTCTTTCCTTATTTGTCCTTTCAAGTGGTCATACTTTATGATGAGTCTCATAGTGGCGCCGAATATTAAACTCTTTGAACACTGCAACTTGCTGATTACATGCCAAGCACACTGGTTTTGCATTCACTTCTGTGAATAAATACTTCTCAGTCCATTTCTCCTGAAAAACTCTGCACTCCGTGTCCACTTTTTTTTTTTTTTGACAGTGCCATTTTGGGAAGGGTGTGTTGACCAATAACTTGTTTAGTAGTGGTGAATGGTGAAGCAAGATTGGCGGTTTATTTTTACTTAGACACAGCATGTTTATTTCCTGTGACTAACTCGTGTCAGTGCCGCATGCTGGACGTGAGCGCTTTTACACATTTACTGCCCTATGGCGGCCGGAGGGAGCATTTGGTTTGTATTTATTTTAAAAAATCACAACTTTTGATAGAAATGAGCTAGAGACTCGCTTCTTTTTTTGACATACTCAGAAATTTATGCCGGGCCGGATGAAATCATCCAACGGGCCGGGTCCGGCCCGCGGGCCGTATGTTTGACATGCCTGCACTATACTTTACCCTAAACACACTCACAAAATAGTAATCAGAAGATGGGATAACATTATATCTCTTCAACAAAGGATCATGCTTTGTGTTACGTGTCCCTTTGTGGTCATCAATTATGTGGCAGCACTGATTCCTTTAAGCCTCAACTGATCAGGAAGAAGCCTGAGAACCAGTTCCCAACCACATAAAATAAAAAGGATAAGGGAGGATAGGTTGACATAATAGTCAAATACCTTCTTAATCAGTAATAATGAAAAAAATGCCTCTTCGATAATTAACAAAGGCCTCCTCAGTGTACAAGAGAACAGAAATATCAGGTATATGTAAAGATGAACCAAACAAACAAAATTAAATGAAATAAAGCCTGCAAGTGTTAGGCCAATGTGAGGCAAACCAGGAGGATTTGCACAAATGCCTCTAACTGCTCAAATGCAGGCTAGCAAGCAAAAAAATGAAACTCCCTCCAAAAACAAGGCTAGAGATTGTTCTCAATAAGCCTAAATCAAACCAAACAAACAAATAAAAGCCAAGAATATTCAGTAAGAGCCCTAAGGTTAGAGATTCAAGCTAAAGAGATTTGTAATGATGCAGTCTGATGAGAGCAGAAGAAAGATCAGAATGACACCAGGTGTGCAATTCCCTTACTCTTTTAACCCAAAAAAAAGGATGACACAGTCTGATTGGCCAAGGGGGGAAATGCACCAAGCTGGTTCCAATTATCAATTAGGAGCCAGTCTCCATACCCTGAGCAACAGGTGCTCCAAATAACTCTCCAGTCAACTGAGGGAAAGGAATTTCAACATGCTGCACAATGAAATAAGTGGAAAAAAACCCAAAACAAGTGAGAATGTAAACACCACATTAAAGATCATTGACAGCAAGTACAAGAGAATAGGAGACTGTTACAAGTTGTATTTTTACAAGAGACACACATGTCGAAAGAAGACCATGACAAGCTGAAAAAGTTAAGGTACTTAAGAACTTTAAGTTCTTGTAAAAATAGTCAAATAATAGGAGTAGCTACTCTTTTTTCCAACTCCAACTTTGATCTAAGTAAGGAAAAGGGAGACTAAGGCAGCAGATATAATTATTAAAGGAAGGACAGATAATGTTCACATTTGCTAATATATACACCCTGCTGGTGAGTGGTAGAAAATTCTTTAAATTCTTATTTGATACAATCATTTCTAAAAGTGATGGAATTTTAGTCTGTGCTGGAGATTGGAAGACAATTCTAAACTACTATATTGACACGACAAATACGAAAAGACAAATTTTAATATCGTTAATATGTTAAAGAGATGGGTATGTATGATGGTTGGAGGAACCTCCATGCACTAAAAAAAAAAGATTTTACTCACTATTCAGCTACTCACCAGGTGCACTCCAGAATAGACTTTTTCCTAATGAACACTATATTAGATAGACACAGGGTGAAACAGCGCTCAATAGGAACAGCAGACGTACCACAATGTAATTTATTTGACTATACACTTAAATAACAGACAAGAGTACATTATCAACACTAAATATTAGTATTTTAAACAAGGACGCTGTTGTAAAGCAAATTAAGAAATTAGTGACTGAATAAAAAAAAAGAATGGCCAAGTAGACCCAACCATTGTTTGGGACACGGTTAAAGAAATAATGAGAGGGAGACTAATTTTAAGCATGGCATAATTAAGATGAAGAGGGCTAAATACGATGAACTAGAGAAACAACAAAAAGATAAGGACAAAGGATTGACAAACCAGATAAAAGAACTTAAAAAACAAATAGAGAAAACCTTGAATGACAAATTGGAAAAGAAATTGAGATTCACAAAACTAACCATTTCATTTCAACCGAATCAGGCCCGAAAGCAACAAATATTTTAGCAAGACGCCTCAGGGCATATCAAATTATAAATTCAATACACAAGATCAAAGACCCTTTAACTAATAAAATAGCCTATGACCCAGAAGAAATTCATAGAATCTTCAAAGATTACTACAAAACATTATACTCAGAGCCTAAGATTATTCATGAAGATAACATTAAACAATACTTATCGTTATACCTTCCCTCCATAGGAAAAATACAAAACAATGAATTAACCACACACACACACAAAAAAAGACATAGCAATTAGTCATTTGAAAACAAACAAACGCCCAGGGAGTGACGGTTTTCCAACTGAATGGTATGAAATTTTTAAAGATCTTGCCCCTGTATTGCTAGAATCGGACAATTAAAGCTGTAGCACCACCATCATGGAAAGAGGCTGTGATAGAATTCATCCCGAAAGAAGGTAAAAATAAAGAATGCTGTGGATTTTATCATCCAGTTTCTAAATTGAATGTAGGTTAAAAATTATTTACATCTGTAATCTCAAAAAGAATTGAACACCTTTTCCCCGATTTAATAAATGAAGATCAGATGAGGTTCATAAAAGGACAACTGACACTGATAACATCAGAAAAACCCCACACATTATAGAACAAGCAAATAAACAACATTTAAGTGTAGCTCTGGTCAGTCTCAAATCGGAAAAAGCGTTCGATAGTTAGCTGGCTTTTTCTGTATGGAGTGCTAGTGAGGTTGGGCTTTAATAATCAATTCGTTAGGTTCATACACTCTTTATATAGAGACCCAACCACTAGAATAAAGATCAATAGCCATCTGACAGGCAGTTTTAAGCTGTTTAAAGGCACTCGCCTGTAGGGATAGACCGATTATCGGCCAGGCCAATTATAGGCGCCGATATTTGGCATTTTGATGCATATCGGCTTCGGCCTTTTTTTTTAATCCGACTGCCGATAAGAGATCAAATTAAAACAGGGTTATTTTGACACTGATGCAGCCGCGCCTCTCTGCTGTCTCCAGCATTGTCCCACCCACAGCACCATCTGATTGGTTACACGCAGAGCCACGGCACGGGTAACAGCCAATCAGCAGTGAAAGCTGTGCATGAACAGTGCTCACACACGGCGGAGAGGAGAAAAAGTTTTGCCGAGTGAAGAAGCTCCGGAGAGCAGATATATGGTCTGAAGATAAGTTAAGGCAGCAGACACTCCCGAAATTGTAATAAAAATCCCAGTCCTCTACAACTCACAACTACTAATGATGTTACTGTGAGCCCAATAACGTTATATAAACATAAGCGACAGCTCTGCTCGCTCGAAGTCCCTCCAGACGTGTCTGTTAATCACTTGCAACAAGGTTGCTGATAATACAGATATGGAAATAGTCCATGATAGTAGATGTATGTATGTGTGAGTGAGAGAGAGAGTAAAAACCTAATGAACTCAATTCAGTCCAGTTTTATTGCAGGGAAGCACGTTGAGGTGAAGGCTGATTAGCTTTTAGCGTAATGTTAGCCCACCAGTCCGCTTTCTCCTCCTCTGGCTCTAGATGCTCAGCAGACTGTAGCAAAGGGGAGAATGTCTGTTATGGTAGAGAATAGTGTGTGTTTGTGTGGAAGCCACAAGAGAAACTCTACAACTCACGACAACTAACGTTACTGTGAGGCCCAATACGTTCGCAGCAGCTGTCTGTTTCTATGATAAATACTGATTATTAAAGTGAAGATGCTGTAGGCTATTTTGTGTTTTTAACGGTTTAATCACTTGAAACAAGGTTGCTGATAATATTGATAGGGGAATAGTCAGTGATAATAGTAAGAAGTGTGTGTGTGTGTATGTGTGTGTGTGTGTGTGAGAGAGTAAAATTAGTTTTATTGCAAGGAAGCACACTGAGGGGATGGCTAGAGAATAGTGTGTGTGTGTAGGCCACATGAGAAAGTGCAGAAACTGACAGCAAAGCACCATCTGCCTGAGAGAAAACTGTAGGGCAATAATGGCTTTTTAACTACCAAGTTATTTTGCCTACATGAACTGCATGGCGTTCAGGGATGAACAGTCTCTCCTATTGCTATTGTACTGTTGTACTATTCAGCTATAGTAACATTAATCGTTAGTAATGTAGCAGCCTAGTTTTGAATGGCAGGGTCCCTGCTATCACATGTTGTTAATCTATAACATTTACATAATAAAATCAACTACAGGCTTCCCCAAATGCTGTAATAAATTAAGCATGATGAGTTGAGCATATGTCAGCATGTGGCCCCACTTTTAACTCTCTCTCTTTTTTTCAAACCCTTATTGCAGATGGATAGACTTAAGATTAAAAGTGCAGTATGGAAGTATTACACTCAACCAACACCAGGGAAGGCAGTCTGTAATACATGCAATGAAGGTGTCAGCATGGGAGCAACAACGGGAAAAACCAAAAATACTTCAAACATGTGGTCCCATCTTAGGATTCATTACCCTGAGTTGTTTGAAACAGCACAGAAGAAACGGGAATCTGAATCTCATCCGGATGAGACAACTTCATCTCAGCCAACAATAGAGGACATGTTTCAGAAACAAAGAAAGTGGACAAACTCAGACGACAGGTCAAAACTAATGGACAAACTAGTCATAGAGATGA
The DNA here is from genome assembly GCA_022829145.1 of Albula goreensis. NCBI lineage: Eukaryota > Metazoa > Chordata > Actinopteri > Albuliformes > Albulidae > Albula > Albula goreensis. The sequence goes on from CM040753.1 coordinate 34,579,555, forward strand.
TAGTCACTGACAACCAACCATTCACAGTGGTATCTGAAGTTGGCTTTAAGCGCCTCATGGCTGCAGCAGAGCCACGATATGCACTGAAAAGTGACCAGTATTACCAACCTGAAAAGCTGCAAGAAGTTCACCACAAGGTTGTGGACAAGATCAAGCAATATTCTCGCGTGTCATGATAGAATAGCCGTATATACCGATTCCGCCAATCAGAGCTTCAGTATTGTTTTCTCGGGCACTGATTGGCTGTTGTGTTCTCGAAGCATCTTGCTGCTTACCTTGCTCTGTCTCAGTTCCGCATGTCTCCCTACAGTGTACGGTGTTCCGCATAACTTTGAATGTTTTGTGCTGTGTTTTTGCGTTTTATTGATGACCCTAAAGATGCCACCCAAATGCCCATAATCTAAGGCTGAGTAAGTACATACTCTATTTTTAAAACTGTTTGTACAATATTTTTGTGTTTTCTATTGGTCTTTCTCTCTCTCAATATCTTCTACATGTTTAAACGTGTTTCTATTGTTTTAAAAGTGTGTTTAAAGACCTTAAAATGCTTTTAAAAGTACGTAAAACTTATAACATGCCTAGGGTGTATTTAAATAGGGTATTTCTGTTTTGTGGATTTTCATTTATCGCGGGTGGGTCTGAAGTGTCTTTCTAAGGGTGCAACACTTGCCCAATCAGGCAATCACATCTACAGGATGATCTTTGCAGGTGCATTGGGCACATATACCTGGAGTGCTGCCCCATTATTGCATTTTTCACAATACCTCCTCACTGTGAGCAGCTGCTCACTGACCCAGTGGCATGTAAATCAGTAATTAGTTGGACTTCAGGAAGTACCAGTATTGTAAGACTGCTAAAATATAATCTCCTGGCTAGGATATCACACAAACTAGGATGAACTATAGAGATGAGATCATTATGTTTTTCTTCATATTTCTTGATACAGTCAAAAGGATAAACCATCTCTGTCAGAATAGCACAAGGGTACCTGGGGGTAACTGTAGAAAAAGAAAAGATTCCTTTGGAAATATGGTCCTTTTCCTTTGTGAGCTGATACAACAAATCCAAACTAAAGTCTTTGATTTGGTGAAGAAAGATATATGTATTACAACAGAGAAACTTGTGGGTCTCCTCTCCAAGTACAGAGACAAAAAGACACCAACTACCTAGTCACACAGACATTTAAACCCAACACCCCAGCTCTGAATTGTGGGCAAATGGCTGAGACCAGATATTAGGTTGTTGACACCTTGAATATCTTTCCTGTTCACACAAGACCCCCCATCAACACAGAGGACAAGATCTGTATTGAAGCTGGGAAATGATTTTCATACCCTTAGCACCCCAAAATGACATGATGCTAATGATCTGCCCTAGTGTTTAGTAGATCTCATGTAAACAGGAACTTACAGCATGAAAAAGACACATGTTGTTTCCCAACAGTAACAGCCAGGAATCACCCTTCCACAGCAGCTCCTGTCTGAAGAGAGAGGAGCTACACCACTGAGCTGTGTAGTTACACATAACTGCCCAGATGTCTACAGCTATGTTTGAACTGCCCAGATTTGCCTAACAAACAGACAGACAGATGAGAAAACTGAG
>CM040753.1:34581656-34708144 GCA_022829145.1 Albula goreensis
CCTTATGTTCATAAGAGGGATCAACGACAAAATTTGAAATAGTTAGTGATTTGAGTAATAATAAGTAAATTATTTGTATTCATGATAATGGACATGTTTTTTGTTAAGCAATGTCTGTGAATTTATTTTTGTTCCATTCAGTGATGCAGGCATGTACTTTAATGCACTATTAAAGTTTGATAATTGTAAAGCAGTCTGCTTTGAATCCATATGTATAACATAATGCAATGTGTTTCATCAGTGACCAATATATGCAGTGGTGCATCAGACAAGTGGCAAGATGGAAGCTAATGTAAAAGTTAATACTGAATTTAAGTGGATTGTGTTATGTAAGTAATATATTCAACCTAAGACTACAACAGCTTGATACATCAGATACACCAGTAACAGAAATTTTCTGTTTGTTAAGCTGGCAAATAGCCTGTTTATAATCAATCTGTTATATCTACCAAATCCATGTAGTTTAACGTAATTCAGCACTATGTATTGGTGTTTCAATTCAATTTTCAAATGCGCGGCCCTTTGCTTGCTTGATCTCTGCCCATGTGGCCCTCTGGAAAAAACTGTTGCCCACCTCTGACCTATCGGGACTGACCAAACATGGCACCGTGATGTCAGACTCTGGTACCTTTAGAAAGTAAACTCAGTCATAGACGATCAAATGAAACAGCAGTAAAGTAAGTTTGATAACCATATATATACACACACACATGTATGCAGACAAATCTATGTTTTCACACTGTGGCCGCGTCCTCAGCCAATTAGTTGTGAGACTGGAGTGATTGCCTTCAATGTCCGAGTTTAGCCTGCTAGATTTAAAGCTCCAACAAACTTCTCCTCAAAAGAAAGAAGCCCGGGATTCCAATCGGTGACAACGAAATATGCAACAACTGACAAACATTTCTAAATATTTGTGGTAAAACAGGAGAAATATTCCTAGCTTGACAAAGTCACAGCCTCCCTGGGCAGAGATACTGCAAGCCTGATCTTGCTCTGGTTTTCTTTTCTTTCGTTAGCGCTAGCTACATGGTTTGCTAAGTTTAGTGTATCCCCTGAATCTTCCAGAGTGGCGTGCAGCTCATACGTTCAGCTTGCTTTCATACAACAGGAAAAAAAACAGGACTGGTGTTACCTCCGCCGCTTGTACCCAACGCTGGAGCTTCTCATTCCGCGGGCAGCTCGCTCATGTTGCCGGGGACAGACAGCCTGGTTTTGGGATTGAAGGTAAGCGTTCCCTGCCCACAGCAACCGGCGTTTTCTAAAAGATCCCGACAGCTTCGGCTGCGTGTCGTGATGTCGTACAATTCGGTTGCTTAAAGACAAACAAGAAAAAGAATGTTCGAGTGGAGTGTACGAGTTTGTGAAATCCGCTTCCAGCATTTGCCAGACTCCGCCAAACTGCGCGTACTAACCTCACTGGAAATAGCGTCGTTCCTCTCATATCAGAGGGGCTTACTGTATTAAGAAGCAAGCTCAACATCGCCAAGCTTTCTTTGTGTGAGCTGGCTCCACAAACCCTAAACTATCAGAGATAATTGAACATTCGCTAAGTCCCCCCCTTAGTTACGATTGCTTCGCATGGCAAGCTTTCGCAGGTGGCAAACACACACCCACGTCGACCAGATACATAGCAATGATACGTATAGAGCAGGGGTCGCCAACACGCTGCCCGCGGGCACCTCGTCGTCCACAGGGCATGTTCTAAAAATAGCACTAGTCACCATGGAGCTCCGTCTAAAAATTGTATTTGCATTGATGTAGATGTGAAAATGACAATATTGAATTTAAAATTTAAAAAACTAAAATGTTTTATGCATATATGAACTCATAGTCAAAGTTCAATATCGCGCACAAGACGCACCTTCGTCTCACTCTTTGCTGAGACCGGCTAGCGGGCGCAGCTACGATGGAGAGCTAAATGCGGCTTTTACCCCCCAAAAAATGAAGAAAAAATGGCAGAAAAGCGAAAGAAAACGTACAATTTTTACAGTGATTGGGAAGAAGAGTTCTTTTTTACGACAGTGGAAAAAAAAGTGTGTATGTCTCATTAGCGGGGCGACGGCAAAGCGACACAACGTGGAGAGACACTTCAATACGTGTCACGAAACCTTCCATTGCTAATTACCCACCTGGCAGCGCACGACGGGCAGAAAAAGCCCATGAGTTAAAGGTAGCTTTGGGCAAACAGCAGTCTTTTTTCATGAGGCCGGTAAAAAAGTCACAAAAAGCAACTGAAGCGTCATTTAGAGCTGCGGACTTTTTGATAAAGAACAAAGTATTGTGAAATTATTGTATAAAATTATTGTGAGGAATCATTTACACGAACATGTGATCAGACAGTCTCTTCACATTTATTATTATTATTATCATCATTATTATTGATAATAACATTATTATTAAAGGTGAACCGTGCAACTTTGTTATTCAGTAAGTTTGTATCAAAGTAGTAGCCCTTCGTATTACTCAGTATACTTGAAGTAGCTCTCAGTCTCAAAAAGGTTGGTGACCCCTGGTATAACAGATTAAACAATGCATTTACAAAACTATGTGAACGCCATATCTGTTCAAAATTGCAGAATATATAGAAACATGAACTTTCTCAAAGTAAAGAAAATCAACGTGTACCTGCATTTGATAAAGAAAAGACGATGATTTACAATGTGTAACAAACTTCTCCACCTGTCAATGAACCATCGCAACAAATCATTCTTGACGAAACAATTTTTAAATACTCGATTCCGTAGTGCATAACGGGGTATCCATATTGCAAAACTCATGTTTAAACTTGCACAAGTTAGGAAAAAGTTAGCAAGCTAGCTTACTGATAGCCTGCAGCTTGGAGTTAGCTTGTCTATCATTTAGCATGTCATGTCAGTTTACACTCGAATGCCTTAAAAATACGAAATAGAAAGCAACATTTGCATTGGTACAGTTAATAATAAAAATATGAAAGACTAATATGAGACAGGGGATTATACATTTCATAGATATGCAAGCATAAAAACATATAGGCTTTTGGTAGCCTGCACATAGGCTTAACTGCTTCAGGGGACCTCAAACATTTTCGTAGCTTTGTTATTACAAGAAATGTATGAAGAAATGTAAAAGAAGTAAATGTATTTTTCGAGTCATTTATGTATTTATTGTTTTTTTTTATTTTGGCAGCTTTGGTCCAGAAATGTAAAAAATTTCTGAGCTGTTTTTTTATTTATGTATTTTTTATTTTGGCAGCTTTGGTCCTCCATACACAGGGTCAAACCACTCTCTTGTTAATTAAACAAACAATATCAACCCTCGTAATACATTGTATCTAAAACCAGGAAGATAAATTAAACATTCCCATTGCGAAACCCGAAATTCCACCATTTCTCTCACCTCCCACCGTTGAAAGACCATAATCAAGCTGATTGCTCTGTGTGACTATGACAACATGAAGGTATGCGGTGCTGCACGGAGGATAAATTCTGCAGGTAAATACCACTTCATTGTGTTTCCAGGAGCCAGAGGACACAACTTTCTCTTCATTCGCCGCTGTTTCCAGAGGAAAATCTGAGATTTCTCCACCACTCTTTTCAGATTACAACACTGAATATGTCTTCTCCCAAGTAAGTACATTCTGTCGCTGTTTGTTATTATTTTATTTCACTTAAATGCAGACATATTGAGTGTACATAGTGTGCTGAGTAGGTTCCACAGTATATCCACTTCTGTACAGTTTTGCTAAATATAGCCAATTCTCTTTCTCCCTAGGAAATCAAACAGGCATTTCTTTGTGTGCAGTGTCAATCAGAAGCCCGTATTCAGCCTCCCAGTCCATCTGAGAAGGACTTCCATGAAGAACGGCACGGAGGCTGAGATTCATGCTGCAGTTGACGCGGCCAGGAAGGATATGGCCATGTTGCTGCAGAAGGGCAGGATTTGGGAGCACAGCACCCTCCAGAGGATTATGGATAGCCCTGACCCCCTCAGCAGGTTTGTAGATGATCTTTTCATTTTTTGTGTTGTGTACTCATTTCAGTCTTGTCCGTTTGCATTTCTGTGATTTTTTTTTCATGGGAAAATTTTTAATGAATTTGACTTATTTATGTATGTAATTATTTATTTATTTAAGGAGGGTGGAGGAGCTGGTGAGTAGGAGTCAGGTGGTATGTAACATCCCAACTGCTGCCCCTCCTCCTGCTGCAGCTACCTCCATAGCTGAAGTAGAGGGGGAAGCCATCTCCTATCCTGAGTCTGAGAGCTCAGGGGAACTGTTTCAGAGGTGAGGCCTCCGTTTTTGAAGGGGTTTGCCACCTTTCATAGGACCTCTCCAATGAGAATTACAAACAGGAGGTAAGAACAAGCATCATAATATGTACTTTGACATACTGTGACACACTTTACATTAACCCCCCAAATAATGCTTTTGTCAGCCAATTATACATAGCTTACACACAGCTCTGTGCCACCAAGCACCTCCCGCATAATTTTTGGGTAAAGTGTCATGTTTTTCAGGTGGATAACATGGCCCTATACCTGCACTTCATGGACCTGATAGAGCCAAACTTGAAGTTTGTGCGCTCCCTGGAATGCCCCTGAGAGTATTACCACAAGCTGGTTGATGTCAAGCTCTACAAGCAGACGGTGCAGAACTATATCTAGAGCCTGAAGAGGTTGGTTGCGTTTGGTGGTGGTGGTTTTTGAAATACTTTCAGTTGCTTTGCACTGTAACATCCATGGTAATGAATGCAAAAAAATATGTATATATATATATATATATATATATGTGTGTGTATAATTTTTTTTTACCTGCTCCAGGCTCATGATTGAAAACAGAAAACAGGGACCTGCGCCAGGACAGCTATAACTTCAGGGAATTCCAGTCAGTCCTGCCAAAGTTCTTTTCAAAAACGGTCGGCAATGAGGTGGTCAGACATAGGTTCGTATTTGGTTATATTAGGTTTGTGCCTGTAATTATACAACTGAATTAGATGCCTGTCTTATTTTAGATCAGTTTCATAAAATAAGAACATTATCCTCATTTGTCTTTTAACAGGTATGCAATCCTGAGAGAAGTGCTGCTGTCTCCACATGACTGCAGGGTCATTTTGAGGGCTGCCAGGAATGACTCCCTGGCAGTCATCGGGAAGTTGATAGGCACACAGGCTGTGGAGTCTGAGCTGACAAAATCAGGGTGCCAGCTAGTAGTGTACTACTTGGAGGCCACTCTGATGCTCAGGCACATGCAACGACCTGGTGTTGTTGAGCACATGACCATAAGTATTGTTTTAGCAACACTTTTTTTTTTTGGGTGGGGTTGGGGTTAATTATTTTTTGTTAATATTTATTGTTGTTAATTATTTGTTTCATATTCATTTCAGTAGCCTCATTGTCCACAAAACCCTTCCTTGTCTTTTTGGTATAGGTGCAGGAATGGGTGCAGCGTACACCAGTCCCTGGCCACAGCGGCCACACGGTCATTGTAGTAATGGAGCCACACAGGTGGCTTCCTTTGCACTCAGCCAGGAGGAGGAGGTGGTAAGATCTACAAGAAAAAATTTCCCTGTGATAACTAGTTGCAAATTAGTTTTCAATACCAGAGCAAGAAGTTTATGACTCGCTGTTGTTTTTATTGTGTCAACAGTGGTTCCAGGTGTACTTTGAAGAGGTCCGGCCAATATTGCCGGGCAAAAAAAGACAGCTGGAGGAGGACGACACCTCTGTTAACAGATTTTTCATCCCCGGCACAGGGAAACCCATCTATAATGCTTGAAATAACTTGGAACGGTTGCATTTATATATAATGCAAATAGTATGATCATGAACTGCATATTAAGTACCTACTACACAATGGGATGCTTTACATTTACCCGTCTTTAGAATATTTTTGAAGTTTATGTAAGGGTCTTATTTTTTTCTCCTTTTGAAATGCTCTAAACAATTTTTGAACAGCTATCTGAAGTAATTATGAACTAAACATATGTAGGAACTATGAACATCTGAATGCATTCTTTTTTTTCATAAACCTTTTCAACTTGGTTGAAAAGTAAATCAAAAGACCCAAAAATATTGGTTGAAGAAAGAAAAGCTAGTCTTGCATCAAACAAAATTACCACTTCAAAGCATTAGTCTTCTGCTTCTTTTTTCTCATTTAAATGTTTTATTTGTATTTCAATAACAACACAATCACATCCTCTTAGCAATTAACATAGACAAAACTCACACACAAAATTATCAAAATGATAACTTAACCCATAGTTAGATGAAAATGCCTTAGTGAAGTAAAGTATGCATAGAAAAAAGAGTACATTACGCTTCTGTTGTGACAATGTCTGAACACCAACCCTGATCCCACTCATGACAGACGCTCCATCATAACACTGGCTGATGATACTGTAGCATTCACTGCCATGGAATAAAGTGTCCAGGTGGATCAAATAATTTATTTCATTACCGACTGTTGTTGGCCATGGCCAAGCTATACACCACCGAACAATTTTATTGTAATTCCTCTTGCCAAAACCCTAAATGCTCCCTTTTTTCCTACTTTCCTTCCACATACCTCATGGGAAGGGGCGGGGCTTTCCCTTCACAATTCCCCACTCTGCCATGTTGTTGTTGGTGATCTTTATTTAATTCTTACAGATTCAAAGGAAATGTCCAGCACTCACTTAATACCTGCTTATTGAGTTAAAAGATGAATTAATCAGCAGTCCAAAAGTACATTGACGTTTTGGCCATGATGTTTTAACCTGCTCTCATAAGCTGGTGGAGGCATAGTCGCCATATCCATGCATTTTGTTAAGAATAGCCTACATTTCCTGAATCTTGAAATATAGGAATTACACTACCTGTAGCTTCAACCATCCACACAGCATGAAATAGAATTTTCTTTTGAGCACATATTTTTTTCAATCACCATTTAAACATACTGGTATAATTGCCTATATGAATCATGGCAGAATTTTGGATTAATGCTTCTGATATCAATATAGATTTTTGTTTTTTGCTTCATCTTTTTGGTACATCTCTATGCTTATGTACAAAAAGTATAGAGATGTACAAAAGTACATCTCGGTACTTACTTACTTACACCTGTTACACTTCACATTTGTCATTATTTGGTTTATTGATCTGTTTTACCATATTTTATCGTTACCGATCTTCCTACCCTTATTTGTATATGCAAAGCACTTTGGGATCCATCCTGTTCAAAAGGTGCTACACAAATAATTACAGTAATTATTGTTATGATTATTATTGTAGGCTATTAATAAAATGTGCATACAGATGACTGGCTTCACATCAGAAAAACCTTGGCAACGTTATTGAAAATAACATCACATCAATTAATAGTAGATAAAAACATTGATTTAAAATGATTTTATGATCATGGAAAATATTCAGCTTCCTATCTGCCCAGGAGAATGTGTTGCAGGCTCTGTCGTATGGGCGCAGCATCTCCTGTGTTGATGGTGTGCTGTACAAGGGATGTCTGCCCCAGCTCTTCTTCACCACATGCAAAGCAGTCCTGGAACTCCATCAGCAGTTCCCACAGCTGATCCTGCTGCACAGCCAGGTCGCCGGCACTCCTCTGCCAGATCTTTCACACAGCCGTCATCCTCCTCCCCTCTCCCTCAAGTGGAACCTCTCTGCTTTCCAGCTGCCCCGCTGCGGGACTCATGCTGTAATCTGGGGTAGCTGGGAGCTGTGTGGTACGTACCAGGAGCTCAGGCTGGGGCAAACTGGGTGTCTCTACACGCTGTGGGTACTCACTGTTCCCCATGCAGCGCGTGTGGGGCCTGGCTGCCTGCCTGTTATTGCTCGCATCAACTTTAAAACTTTGGTGCTAGCTGCCATGTGCGGCACATCTGGGGGTCTCATCTTCACAACGTGACCGCTGCTGAAACTCAGCATGGCTTTCACCAGGTCCAACTGACAGCTGTGGTCCTTCAAAAAGTCCAGGGAGAGAATGCATGTGTCCTGCACCCCAGCTAAGTGTGTCGCACATTTTTACCCCCACAGTCAACATTAGCCACCCTCTCCTTCTCATTGGTGCTGTGTCACCGGTCGCCGTGCGGAGCTGAACTGCTGTGTCGGGGAAGTGAGGATTTAAGAAAAATGTAATGATTCTCTGAATCCAGGGTGTTCTAATAATTAAAGCCCTCGTTTAACGTCCGGCACTCTGAATACCGAAGTCAAGTGACACTAACTATTTAAACTCCTCACCTAAACAACAGGTAATAAATTAAAATTGGTTTACTTAAAAAATTACTATTAAAAATACAAATTATCAATTAAATAACCAAGTTTATTTATAGAAATGAGCAGTTTGGTGGATCAGCTTTTATCAGAAATATGTATACACTTGCAAATGAAATAGTTTGAAATGTTTATTTGATAATTACAACACTAAGACAAGAACAAACAGGAAAATTGAGGATCACAGATGAATGAAATGAAGGTTACCCAGCCAATGCTTTTCTCTCCTGAGGAATAACAAAGAGCTACTCCCAACTGCAGCCAAACCAAAAAAGTAAATCGCAAAGGTATGATAGTTACAGCGGTGATGATAGATAATAGGACAAGCGATGAATCAGGAAGTTGAAACAGAAGTACTGAACAATGAGGACAGAACCATGAGGCCTGTTCCATGCCCAACTTAAGAAGGTCTAACCCCTCCTCCCTGGTCCTCAAATATCTAATTTTATGGTGGGGGAATGCCTGGAGGTTTATCCAGGACTTAATCTTACACTGAAATTTAAACAACTGGAAAACACAATGCATCCCCTCAGTATTAACCTTTCTGTGATCAGCTCTTTACAAGCATCACAATGACACCAAACATGAACATATGTGAGTTTAGGGAGGAGAGTTCACAGAGAGGAACAGGCCGTTCCACATGAATGGCTTTGTGGTTGTATTGAGATACACGCCTCTTGTAATGTGATTTTATTAATATAAAGAAAGTGAATATTATTGAGGTATAGAAGGGGAGAGTGATCCTAAAGTACACAAACACATGCAGGCATAAACTCACACAGACACACACACAAACGCTCCAGAAGGGGAAGGAGCCAGAGGGAGAGGGAGAGAGGTGATGGCCCCCTGTGGTTGAGCATATTTGTCAAAGGATTCTACATTTGGGGGGCACCTTACCAAGAACAAAGAGGGTTGTACCTGGACTAGGGTTTTTAATTGTTGTTTCAGAGCTGGAATTGTCATAGGTGACTTTTACAGTACAGGCAGCTCCCGGGTTACGTACGTCCACCACAACTTACAGACAACTCATACTTGCGAACGGACTGCCATAAAGCCTGTTATGTTAGAAAATTGGAGTTAAATAAAATGGTTTTTACGAATGGCGCCGTAATCCGATTCTAGCTGGCGGGCTCAAGCTGATGAACCACCGAAGTGTATGTGTTTTATATGCATAGAAAGGTTAAATATGTACAAAGACAAACATTTGACTAACTAATGCTAAATATGAACTGTATGTACCTGTTCTGATTTATGTACAAATTTGACTTAAAGACAGATCTAGGAACGGATCTCGTTTGTAACCCGGGATCTGTCAATACTATAGAAGAGGACACAGTAAGCTAGGCTGGTAGTTTGCTTTTGTTCCCCGATGAGGGAAGGTGGTCAGAGGGCCAAGCTTTAAGAGTCATCGTTCGCGACTGGTAAAATGTTAGTTAGCCTAATCTAGCCCATTAGGCGTAAGATGAAAGAGACCCAACCTTTAACATGGCCCAAGTAGCCTAGCCTATGCTTACATTTAACATGTTTCATACAATTATCTTTACTGCAGACACTATACCTGATTGCTGTTTTGGATTTTTTTTTTTTTTTTTTTACAGATAATTATCATTGTTTTGTCTTACTGAATGATATACTGCCCTCAAGTTCACAAGGCACCTCAGTACTGCTTCCCAAAGTATGTGTAGTGTGGAAGTGCTGCTGCACGGCTCGCGCACCCTCCCTCATAATTTTTGCCCCCTGCTCCTCCTTGTGAACGTACGTTGCGGCTCTCACACTGCTTCAGTCCTCTCTGACTCACAATGATCACACACACACACACACACACACACAACATGAATTCAAACTGCTTTCAAGTGCACATTTGAACTGAATTAAGAATGCACTTGGCACAGAGACATTTTAAACTGCTGCATTTTTTTATTCAGGTGAATATTTAGCTTCAAATGTATTTTTAGCTCTTAAAAAATTACCAAGGTCTGGACCTCAGTGTCCTCATAGCTGGGTATGGCCCTGGGCCCCATACTGCACAAGTGTTCAAAGTTTAATGCTTTTATGACAAAGTGAACATTTCGCCTCAAATTTGGCACATATCAATGCATTTTTCTTTCTCTTTTTTTATTATTAGGATATCTCAGCAAATAAAAAAATTACAAATATTGTAAGAATGCTAGAAGTATCAATGTCATGTAAGAAAATGCAATTTTATGTAAAATGTAATAAAGTATAATATTCATGCAATAAAGTATTAAGCAAAAACTAATTTGGCTCATACCACCTGGACTAGGGCCTGAGTAATTTTTGTTATTATGGTTAGCTGTGTATCTTATACATAACTGTTAAGATGTTAGCTGATAAGAAAGAGAGAACAAGAACCAGATTGAACTTACATGTTGTTGCGTAGTGTCTTTTCTGATGTCATTCAAAGTTGTGCTGATTTTCCCAATGAAACAGGGGACAGTAACTAGGCACGAATCACTGTAACATTAACATTACTTATAAGCTGCATGAGTAAACACAATGCACAAACCTTTTTTTTCCATCTTGTCAAAGTATGTATAGGAACATTTTTCCTCAACCAGTCTCTTTCAGTCATGTCAGGAGTAACATGTTTTCTTTTTGACATGTTTAGTTGTTTAGTATGGTAGTTAGTCAACTGCACTGCTAAAGTTAACTGGGGTATAATCTATCCATTTTGTAAACACTGATCAATTTCACCGCTAGAAAGCTACCAGAAACAACTCAAAGAGGATTAGATGGAGCTGAGGTGGGAAAAGTCATTATAGCTATGCATTTCATGAAGAAAAAGCTCCTATATTCACATTGTGCCATATTGCAGGCAATTGCATAAAGACAAGTAAAATGTTTGAGCTCATATTAAATACCATGGTGATTCTGGACACACAACCACTAAAACTATCCAATTGGTAGATAATGAACAAATCAAAGACAAAGCTAATTATAATGAGCCAAACCTGCATTGTGTTATGAAGCATAAGGAAAAAAATCTGGAGCTTAATCTTATGTTCAATGATTTAAGAAGTGTACTGATTCACCCCAGTCTTTAATTTGATCAGGTATAAAAACGTACCCTTTTGTGTATTTGTTTGCAAAATCACATAAACACAATGTGAACATCGGAGCTTTTTCTTCATGAAATGCATAGCTATAATGGCCAATTATCTCTCTAGTCATGAAAAAGCGTGAACAATTATGAACAATTAACAGCTTGTTAAGATTTTGGGATTGCAGTTGTGGTTGGAATAAAAACCAGCATACACATTGTGCCCCAAGGACCGACGTTGGGAATCACTGGTTTAGGTGACCGCAGGTGTGGCACATGGAGGGACTATAATACATTCCATTTGAGATCGATCTATTAGAGTTGAAAGGAGGGTAATTCACACTCCTGGCCGCCGAGTGGCGCTGTGCACTCTTCAGCAGCGCTGTTTAGCTGCGACGATCATCTTGTTAAACATTGATGTTAGAGCCCAAAGAAGAATGGGTGCATCAGTGTCTCGACTATTTTGCATGAAGGAACCTGTAAATAAACATTTTATACAATAATATATGCATGTAAATGTAGTAGCTAAGGTGCCCAACACCTATATTCATTAATGGTAAATCCAGTAGTATAATAGTGAACGATATGGAATGTCCTCGTCGAAACGAAATGAAGACGAGGCTAGCGCGGACTAGCATGTTAAAACCATCGTAGTAAAAAGGTATCGAAATGTTCTAAAGTAAACCATCCATGTGAAATCTAACACTTAACAGAATGTTTAGCATTTGTACAGCATTGATGGGTATATATTGTAAATGATTGTGTAGGATGTATCCGGATTAATGTGGGTGAAATGGCAGTGGGCTAGTAGCCGCAGTCATTGTATTACTATACCAGCACATGGACGGGATTAGCATGTTGCTAGCGGGGTTTCTGGCTTTGAGCTACAGTATTAAGGTAGCAGGGTGCAGATATTCTGGATTACACGGTTTATGATTGTTAGTGTAGAAAATTAGAAGAAATAATGCAGAGAGAAAACAAAAGTTATGTGTATTTTATTCAGGTAAGAGCTAAAATAGAAAGGGATTCTTTCTCTCGAGTAGTTTCTCTGTGAAATGATGCAACAATATATTGAAAAAGTTTAAATGCTATTTGAGGTCAGGAAAAGTGGTAAAACTAAATGGCTAAAACATGTTTAGACTTCCTGGAAACGATATAACTCTCATTTGTGCTGTAAAGAAAACTGTGGGAACCTGTGTTAAAGAAACATGTTTGTGATACTGTATTTGGTAACGCTAACCTGTGTTATTGATGTGATGTAATTCATTCTTGGTTAATAGGAATTATTCATGCTTTCCAATGTTCTAAGTTGTTATGATGCAGCTATATCGGGGGAAATCAATATGTTTGAATATGCCATTGTGTTATTTTTCTTTTATATTATGCATTTGGATATTACAGTACTGAGTAAATTACAGTCATGTATGACTGTAAAGGAGTTATCAGATTAAAAAAAAATGATTGTATGCTGTTTGAGCCACAAGGAGAATGTGTGCTTCAGAGTGTTTTCTACTATTTTTCAGAAGGAAGACCTAAAACTCCCCAGTAAATGTGTGACCCTGGAGTGGAGTCTTCATCATTCCTTGGGAATGTAACACAGGTAATGGTGTTGGGTGTTGTATGATGAGCTCTTATGTTAAGTGTGGTGAGAGATGGGGGATTAGTTAACAGGCAATTTTAGTGAGAGGCTGTAACTTTAGACCCATCAACAGTGATGGAGAGCTCTCGTAGTGGGGAGGACACGGCCGGGATAAAGAGCAGCTTCGTCTTACCGAGGTTGAATGTAAGGTGGCGGGAGGACATCCATGTGGAGATATCCATGTGGAGTGCTGAAATTCTCTCACTAACCTGTGGGGAGGAGGGTGGGAAAGAGAAAAAGAGTTGGGTGTCATCAGCATAACAGTGATATGAGAAGCCATTGCATTGATCACTGAGCCAAGTGTCCTTGTGTAGATGAAGTAGAGAAGGGGGCCCAGCACTGATCCCTGTGGAACTCCTGTGGTTAAGGGGCGAGGTGTGGAGTTGGAACCTCTCCAGCAGATTTTTGAAGATCTACCAGTCAGCTAGGACCTGAACCATGAGAGGATGGTCCCAGGGATGCCCATCTCGACCAGTGTGGAGATCAGGAGTTGGTGATTGACAGTGTCAAATGCTGCAGACAGGTCCAGCAGGATCAGGACGGATGAAAGGTTGGAGGCTCGAGCAGAGTTGAGTTGTTTAGCATTGTTTAGCGTTGGCAGTTTGATTGCTAAGAGGTCTCCAAGCAGACAGAGGGATGGAGAGAGTGGGACACTACAGCTCATAATAAGTGATATTCTGTCAGTGACTTGCTTCCAGAAGTGATGAGTTGGAGGGCAAAGCCAGGTGGCATGGAAATAATCGTCGGGTGTTCATTGTACACTATGAACTTGAATAGGGAGGGATATTGTTAAATCTGTTGCTGATATTAGTTTGTATAATTTGGAAAGAACATGGTATTGATTATTTTATTCATTTCATCTATTAGTGGGGTGGATTGTAGATTGTTATTTTAATTTTTGATTTTAGGACTGATTATATTTGGAGGCATTGCAGATACTGTTCATTCCTGATGTTGTGTTTCTGGGTCAATTCTTGGAATGTGATGAAATTGCTATTTTGAAAGACGTTTTTGAGGTGTGTGATGCCTCCGTTTCCATGTGTTAAAGAAAAGGGGAGTTTTGTTGAGTAAGAAGTTGGGGGTTGTGCCATGTTGCGGTATATTTGCATGGTGTCATTGTGAAATTAAAGATTTTGTTTACAGTATTTTTAAAGCAGTCATGGTGTTTGATTGTGAAAAAGTAAATTGGAAATTGAAATTGACATACTGATTGTTCTGGGAATCCAGTTTGTGATATACTGCAGTTGGTTAGCTAGATAGTAGTGATAAAAGTTTGGTGCTTCCAGTCCTCCTTGAGTTTCATGTTTCTGTAGCGTTGACAGTTTAATGTGAGGTGTGTTATTATTCCAGTAAAATTTAGTAGTAATGGAGTTTAATAAGGTAAACCATTTAGCAGAGGGGTGAGTTGGGATCATTTTGAAAAGGTAATTAACTTTTAGTAGGATGGTCATTTTAAATGTTGATATCCTGCCAATTAGAGAGAGTGGTAAGTTTGTCCAGCGGTTGAAATCCTGTTCTATTTTTTTTTTTTTAATGACGTGAAATTAAGGTGAAACTGCTTTGACAGATTGGTGTATAGGTTAGTGTAAAATTCCTGAGATGTATAATTTATTGTTGAAGGCCTTTGCATGATCTCCCCTCCTAAGTTCTTAATGAATGGAAGTGCAAAAATGGTAATTTCTTGGATCAATGCAGATCTGATAAGAAAAAAAATCGAGGGCCCGGGTCATCTCTCGAGCTACATGAGATGACCCGCCTGTATGCAAGTTACATTTTCTCAGAGTATTGTGAGACGTTACATTATACAGCATAGACACGTGTGTTTATTTAAAAACGGAGTAAGGTAACTTAGGAGTTGATCAGGACTAAACAGCTGTGTGGGTCCTACATGTATTTGTGTTGACAAAAATAATGAGTTAAATTCATCAGAGAAAGTTTATTTAATAATCAAAATAGAGTAACTCATATATAATTTGATGAATTGCTTTATTCAAGTTGAGGATTTTGTTTGAGGTCATAAATGGGAGAACACTTGATTCAAATACCTCAACAGAAGACCTGGGTGATATGAAAGAAATTAAAATCACACAAATCATGAGGGCTTTCTCCTCAATCTCAATATATATCACAACATCTGCTCACATATGTGAAATTGCAACATATGTAATGTTTATCTGATTAAACTGATTATTGGTAAAGTGTGACACAAAAAAACTGCAATTTTCAAATTATATTCCTTCAAACATTTCACATCATTTTAGTCAGAAATGTGTGTATTATCAGTTTAACTTAGATGACAGAATTGTGTTTTGCAGTATACGAAATTGCTCTTCCATTCTGGGTGGCAATAAAAAAAAATCTTAAATCTAACTTGCCTAAACCTGCAGATACCCTAAATAGTAGAAGTAATTTTTGTGAAAAAACTGATGGTTAGCTTTTTAACATTATCTCTCTACCTGCATGTATTGATTGCTAAGCCAAGCAATGATTTGATTTATTTGATCACCGCAGAACACATGGAGAGGAAATTTGCTGTGGTGTGGTGGAGTGAAGGGGAGGATTCTGGGAAGCTCAGCGATCTAAAAACTGATGCCATAAGGGGGTATGATGATTCCAAGATGGACCAGCAAGGGAATCCCATTTCCAAACACTCAGCCATTATTGAATGGCGCCATGTGACGAAACAGCGAGGAGGGTGGCCTCACTACAGAGGCACTGTTCTTTTTGTTCGTGGTAAGATACTGTTTCTATGGCTTTAAGTGTAGGTTGTCATCTTTACAACACTTCAAAATAAGTTTTTAGTAGAAAAAAAAAAGGTGAGATGCAGCCTGTTTTAGCTTATGTGCTAGCTTTCATTATCAATTGACTAAAGACTTTCTCACTTTTGTTGTGCAGTATAAATGATGTTAAAATAGATTGTAGTTTTGTTTTGTTGTTGTTTGAAAATTTTGTTTTCAGGAAAAAAAGTGTTTAAGTAGAAACATGAGCTCCATTTAAATGTAAACTCTTGATTTAAAATGTTACTAATGTAAATAGAGCTCATACTTTTGTTATAGTAGTTTTATCACCATTTCACCATGTATATCGCAGGACAAAATACAAGAAAGTTGTTAGCTGGCAGTTAAGCAGTGTTTCATAAACGGTCACCCATCTGCACAAGTTAAGTTGGTTCTAAGTTAATGCATAAGCATCACAAAGACACACTTAATCCTTTAGTTATACCCATAGTACCCTACGCCAGTGGTTCTCATGCTTTTTCACACCTAGGACCCCTAAACTGACACAAATTATACCACAGACCTCCGTCTGATATGATCTTTGCTTTTAGATGTTGTATTACAGAACGTGTATGAAACCCATAATCAAAATAGTCATTCATTCTGCCATTGTTACTTATGGATGTAAATATAGTGAAAATAAATGATTCACCTTTTTGCTGACCCCACTTCGAGAACCACTGCTCTGCATAAACACAAATACTATGTCGTGATTCTGAAAGTGTCATAGCATATTAGTATGTCAACTGACAACTATGTTATTGACATGGCTGACTTGATTTACATGTCATTTAATAGTAGTAACATTTCCCCACAGCTGTACTTATAGCCGCAATCGCCTGAAGCTGTCTGAACCTCGCACAGTGTTACGTAAAAGTGATCTAGAGTAATGAGCTGTGTGAGTATAACTCTGGTTGTATGTCTTCTTCTTTTGTTCCTTAGCTACTCGTTTTCAGATGACTGGTACACTGAACTCACTGCTGAAGCAGAACTGACAAAGAAGGTGTCAGTGCCCCCTGAAACTTATCAGGAAGATTCGGATGGCTCAACCGATACTGAGACTCAGATTCTGACTCAGTCATTGCAAATTAAGGTGACATTAGTTTATTTTTAGCTCTTATGTAATTACCATATTTCCCAATGTTACCATGTATACCGAATGTGTAAGGCTTGGTACTGCTGTATAATAGGCATTACTGTCTAGCCATTAAAAACCTGTGAGGATTATTGATTCTTCTTATTGAGTCTGTATGTCAATAATTCTATTTTCCTTTCTCTTGACACCTAGAAGTCAAAGGCTCTCACAAGGAAAGACCCCACAGAAGAGTTCCTTATGATGTACAGTCATTCACAGCCACCTTCAGATGGTTAAAGTCAGAGAAAGACTGGTTGAATTAAAGCGGGAGATCAAGGACCTGAAAGCAGAGGATGCTAAATTGAAGGAGATGATTATTCAAGGTATTATTGATTCATGTCACTCATTGAACCATTAGACATCTAATACACTTTTCTAAATGACTTCAGGCTGTATTTACTGTATTATAAGGTACTTTGTCCTAAAGAAGGGTGATAACTAATTCTTTGTTTCTGATATACTGTGTCTAGATGTGCCAGAACTCCTACAGACCATGAAGATTATATTTGGTTCAGCTACACCTCCTAAGAGATCCAGGTCCAGTTCTCCATCTGACCCTTCACCATCTGACACGTCCCTCCCCAGATCTACGCCGCTCAGTTCCACGTCTGCATCTGTCACTCCATCTCTGACTGACTCCCAGTCTTCAAAGGTAATTATTTTTTAATGAATAAATAAATACAGCGCATAAAATAGATCTATTGCTTGTCAGACTTTGAGTATGGTAGATCTAATTTGCTTTTATGTCTGATGTCTGTTGGGCTAAACAAATCGTATATATTTGAACTTGTAAGTTCTCACCATGTCTCCTTGTCTAAACAAGTGGAGATCCACCCTGGGACTGGAGTCATGGTTAAGAAACTAGCATGGGCCCATGGTCTAAATGCAAATTCAGCTACAGTATTTTTGAGGCATTTGCTCATGGCAATCTTCGCAGTGGAGAAATTGCTGGTGAGCAATCTTCGAGGGGGCAAAAAAGGCAGAGGAGGGGATGCTCGTCTAGCACTGGACAGAAATAAATTGAATGCCATTTACAGTATGTTTTCAGCTTTTCATTACACATTTCGCCAAAAGCCTCTGCTTTTGTGTATTTCCTAATTTCAGACGAGGGTCCTAAAAGAAGGTCGAGGCATTACATCATACCAATGTTCTATGATGCTAGACTTTGGTGCCGATTGTATTGAATCCTATGAGAGATTCACAGAGAAGCACACCGTAATTCAACATATCTACATCGTAGGGGTGGGCGATATAGCTCAAAATTATATCAAGATATTTCAAGGAAATTTGCGTTAACGATATTTATGACGATATAGAAGAAAAAATGCTGAACAGCGTTTTATCTGTGATTTCAGCTTGCCAGCAGCAGCTTTTATTTGTGCAAACAAAATGAAGGGCATTTTCCATCCTTTTCCAATGAGCTACTGTTGATGACCGACTACCTCTTTCGAAAAGTGCAATAGTAGTGACACAGCATAAGTCAAATGTCAACACAAAAGTATGGTTTCCATCATGGTTTTCATTTTGACGCACATGTTAACAGGTTACAGCAGCCACACTGCGTGAGACGCGTCATCTAGAGTTTCGGCATCTCGCCCATTTTTTAACATGTGACTCCCAGCATGAAAAAAAAAAAAGCTGATTTTTTTGAGTGGGCTCTCTCTCTTTTCTCTCTTTCTTCACTCTCTCTTTCCCTCAATTTCAATTTAATAATGCTTTATTGGCATGACTGCATACAAACAATATTGCTAAAACAATGAAACAATTAAATCACACATTGAAACCATTAATAATACAGTTAATAAATAAAAAATCAAATAAATTCTATATTACAAAAAATGCATGACAAATACAGAAACTGCAACTAATGCAAAAGAGGAAATGGTGCCTCACTTGTTGTCCCCCAGTTCATTACAGCAGGCGACATATATGGCGGCCAACACCGCGCATTCGGTTTTTCTCCCAGAATGTAGTGGAAGTTTTCTGTGTTGTAATTTTTGAATTCAGGGAAAATTGTTACAATTTTTGAATAAAATGAATCTCTGATGTCCTGATATTTGGGGAATTCTGTAAGGAAGTGCAGCTCTGTCTCCACTGCCCCCTGATTGCAGTGGGAGCACAGCCTGTCCTCTCTAGGCAGCCATGTCTGCCTGTGACGGCCAGTCTCTATGGCCAGATTGTGCTCTCTGTACATTGTCAGTGTTTTTCTCAATTTATCAGTCACCATGGTGAAATATTCTGCCATGGTGTACTTTCTTTTTAGGGCCAAATAGCATTCAAGCTTATGTTGAGACTGTGTAGATTTGTTCCAATGGGTGATGTATTTTTCTTTTTCTTTAGTCATAATTTTTACCTGATTTGAGTGCTTTCAGTTTGTCTTGCAGCTCCTCAATAGTTATCGTATTTCCTAGGGGGTTCTGGTTGTTTTTCATACATGTAATTGTTCAAGTTTTTCATAAATTGAATTTTGTTGATTTTGGTGTTTGGGTGAAATTTATTGATTGGATTTTTCAAAATATATTTTCCAAGCATTTCAGTTTTGTTTTGGCAATTCTTGTCTTTTTGACAATTTAGTTTATTCCAAGTTTCCCAGAAATGGTTTTGGTTTATTGACGCTTCAATTTCATTCAGCTGTATGTTGATGTGTTCCAATCTTTTACTTTTAATCTTGCTTTCATACTGTTTGAGCGTTTCACAGTATCTTAGGTGTAAATCTTGATATTTAGGATTTTTGTGTTTTTGGTTTGATAGGGTTCTCAGATTTTTCTTAATTGTTTTACAGTCCTCATCAAACCATTTTTTGTTACTTATGTTTTTAATCAGTTTTCAGATTTATCATTTTTAATTTAGATTTTGTCGCTAATCTTAAAAAAAATATTAGTTGCGTCATTTATGGCCAGATTTACACCTAAATTTGAGGGATGATACTGTGTTTTGGAATGTTTCTGATACATTTTTTATTTCTTCGCTGCCATTTGCCTCTATAATTTTTCACATTTTGGAACCCATCTATAAGAAGGATTGAGGTTCTGTAGCTTACTGGGCTGTGTCTGTGTGGTGTACTGCTGTGTTCTTTTTATAAACATAGTTATTTGACTGTGATCTGGCAAGGTTGTTTGTGGTCTGTCAGTAAATGCATTAATAGAGGAGGGGTCAAGATCTGTGATGGCATAATCAGCTACACTGTTACCAAGAGCTGAACTGTATGTATATCTGCCTGAAGAGTCTCTGATCGTGCTGTTTTATTATATAGACCAAGGCTTCAACAGAGATTTAGCTAAATTCTTTTGTTTTTATCAATGACACTGTCATAATTGT
Source organism: Albula goreensis (assembly GCA_022829145.1). Lineage (NCBI taxonomy): Eukaryota > Metazoa > Chordata > Actinopteri > Albuliformes > Albulidae > Albula > Albula goreensis. Next base: position 34,601,828 of record CM040753.1, read on the forward strand.
TTCTTGAGGTTAACTTTATTGAATGATATGTGAATTTTCTTGGGTGCTGTTGAAATCAGGTTGTGTACCGGTCCTTGAGTTAAAATCTCCATATAGCAGTACCTTCCCTTGGGCCTGGAAGTCACAGATATTTAGAAATATTTCTTTTGAGAAATAAGGGGATTCAGGGGATGGAATATGTGCTGCACTCAGGAGTAGGTTGTATTTGGGGGATGTGACATTTCTAATATTTAGCCATATGTGCATGTCTGATATTTTGATTGCTTTAATAGAGCATGTAAGTTCCTCCTTATACCATATTATCATACCCCCGAATCTCTGCCACGCTGGACATTGCTGTGCTTCAAGGATGGTAATATTATTTCTCTGTAGCCTGAGGGACAGTAAGTTAACATATCTCTGCTCCATGTCTCTTGAAGGATTATTATATCTCTATATCTTTATCTTAAAATCAGGATGTGTACTCTTCATCCCAAACACTGAAGAACACAAATCCTGAATATCCCAACAGCTAATTGTAAATGATTTATTAGGGTGTTGTTCCTTTGTTGAAGTTCTTTCATTTCTGTCTCTATTTTTAATGTGGATAATCTTGTCTCCTCTTTTACCTGCCTCACCTCCTCTCTGAGATGTTGTATGAGGTCACTGTCCATCAGCCTGCCCTCTTTAAGCTCTGCTATCTCTATCTCTAGCAGTGACAGGCAGTCCTGCTGATACCACATTGTGGCTGACAGTCTGGGTGAGCCAGAATTTTGGACAATTGGATTGATTTACTTCATCATCATTATCAGTATACAGTTGTCTCCCTTTCGAAAAGCCTCTCATTTTCAGTTGAGTAAAAGTTGTTCGGAGGGCGGTGTGTCAGGCACCAGGATAGTCTGTCTAGAATAGCAGGTTTGTTTTCGTCGTCTTATTTGTTGTATTTTTGCAGTCTGCAGTTAGGGTTTCCAATGAGTCTCCCAGTATTATTTCCTTATGATGTTTCTTTGCCTTGACATTAGTAATATTGTCAGGGTATTTGATCATAGTGCAGGTCAGGCCTGTACCTATTTGGTTATTTGAACCATAACATTCCATTTTAGAATTCTGAACTGTAACTGTCAAAAAGTCAACTGTCAGAATTTAATAATCTAATACAGGGGTGTCAAACTCAAATACACAGTGGGCCAAAATGTAAAACTTGGACAAAGTCGAGGGCCAACATTGATATTTATTGAAAAAATCTTCCTCCAGATAACAATCAACCTTTTCATATGGACCCAAACAAAATTTGCTTAAACATTGAATATGGAACAAGCAACGCTTAATACTATACAATATATAAATTAATATTGCAGACATGCAAAATCAAATTTTAAATTAAAAAAATACATCAATAGCATTCATTTCTTAAATAAAATTTAAATAAAAATCGTATGCCTCTTTTTTTTTTATTTGCAGGCTTCTGATTTAAATTTCAACAGTAACCTTTTTCCACAGGCTAATGATACATTTAAAAATGAAATAACAATAATAAACCAATGAACTAATAATAATATCCTTCAATGAACGTGCAACTATTCAAGCCCATGCCTTGAAGTAGCAAGAAAAAGTGCAAAAAATAAACGTTAATTATAGCTCAGTTTGCTAAACACTGATCTACTCTGATGTGTCCAAGCCAGATACCTGGCATCTCTTCTTGGATGCTAGTTCATCGATGTCTGGGCTCAGGCTCTGAGCTGAGGAAATCCTTAGGATCGAGCGAAGGTGTTCATCGGTCAGACGTCTCCTGTGAGATGTTTTGGTCATCTTCATCGAGGAGAATAGTTGCTCATATAGATAAGTGCTGCCGAACATGGAGAGCATCTGAGCCACTTGGGTGCGGAGCTGAGGCATTGTGTCAGGGATGAAATGTGGAAACTGTGCAGCGCCCACAGCATCATACTTTGACTTCAGCGTATCACTACACTGGAGTTCAGTCAGCTCCATTTGGAGGTTGCGTTTTCCACGTCAACTGCAAATGGGTTACTGAGCAGTTCAAACCTACATTTCTGGCCATCAAAGTCGGCAAATCGCCGGGCAAACTCAGTGCCGAGTACGCTGAGTTTTCAGCAAACTGTACAAATGGGAACACGGCGTTAGAGATCTGCGTTTTCATTGTTTGACAGCAGGGAAAATGGCCCAGGTTTCCTTGCTGCATCTGATTCTCCTACAGGCACAATTCAGTTTTAAAAGCCCTCACTGCAGCGTGCATGTCTGTAATGATACGCCCCCGCCCCTGAAGCTGCAGGTTCAGTGCATCGAGATGGCTCGTGATGTCACACATAAAGGCTAGCTCACACAGAAACTTTTGCTCCCGGAGCTCTGCTGTGTCTTTCCTTTGCTTTCCAGAAACTGGAATATTTCCTCACGCAGCTCGAAATATCTGTTCAGTACTTTTCCCGGCTTAACCATCTCACCTCTGTGTGATACGGCACGTCTGCGTATTCCGATCCACACTCCTCCAGAAAAAACTGGCGGTGATTCAGACCTTTGGCTCTTATAAAGTTAACTACCCCTGTTACTGTGGTCAACACATGTTCCATCTTTAGGGCTTTGCCACACAGTGATTCTTGATGTATGATGCAGTGATACACAGTTAGTTCACCTGCACAGTTCTCCCGCATCTTCTCCCGAGCCCTGCCCACCAGTCCACTCTTTTGACCGCACATCGCTGGCGCACCATCTGTCGTTAATCCCACGAGTTTATCCCACGGCAACTTCATTTCAGTTATACATGTGGACACCTCTTCAAAGATTTTCTTTCCTGTGGTTGTGCCATGTATTGATTTTAATCCCAAAAGTTCCTCCGTTACACACATATTTGAGTCCACTCCGCGGATGAAGACTGACAGCTAGGCAGTATCAGATGTGTCGCTGCTCTCATCTACAGCAAGGGAGAATGCAACGAAATCTTTTCCCTTTTTCATCAGCTGGTCGTATAGATTGGTGGCAAAATCACATGTGCGATCAGCTACTGTGTTTCTACTCGGACTCACATTTGAAAATGCTTGCTTTTTCTCTGGGCACACAAGGTCTTTCAACTTTCAACATGCACTTTTTCACAAACTCTCCCTCACAAACCTCAGCTTGAGGTCGCTATATCTACTGTCAACGGAGGAGCGCTGTGACAGACAAACGCCAGCAGAGCATTCTGGGATTTGTAGTATTAGCGGTACATGCGCTGTATAATACCGGCGGGCCAGCTCTAGTAGTCATTTGGTATTGCCTGGCGGGCCAAATATAATTACACCGCGGGCCAAAACTTCAACTGGATTAGGAGTTATGACTGTTTGTTTGCGTATCGTGCCACCCATGGATGCATTTATACCAAATTCGGTAGGCTTGAGTGGAATGGCCTGTAGATGAGAGATCTTAAGTTTGGTGTTGACTGGACGTTGCATTCGGGAGTTACAGTGCATTACATCAACTGTTTCCACACCCACACAATTTGTTGGTTTACTGTGGCCACGTTTTTTAATGTAGCAACATTCTGTATACAGTATTTAAAGATCTTGGTATGAAGAGTCCGTGTACCAAGTTTTGTGCAAATCTGTCAAACTGTTTAGGAGGAGATTTTAAAGGTTTCATGAAAATCTCTTAATTTTCATAGAGATTGCTCTTCGACACATCCTTAATCATCCTGTACATTTTCATGATGATAGGTGTTAGCTACTTGACTACAAGGGGTACTGAAATTTGATCAGACAATTGGTTCAGGAGTTATCACCATTTGTTTGCTATAATGCCACCTATGGACAGATTTACACCAGATTCAGTATGATTGAGTCTTATGGCCTGCAGATGAGGGATCTCAAGCTTGGTGATGATCGGGCATTACTTTGAGGAGTTATCACTCATTATATCGATAGAGGCCACATCCAAAAGTTTCACTGGCTTACTGTGGCAAAATCTAACGTAGCAACTTTCTTTTTACAATGTTTAAAGATCCTGGTATTCAAGATGCAGTGTACCAAGTTTCATGCAAATCGGTTGCACTATCTAGGAAGAGATGGATTTTAAATGTTTCACAAAAAATTCTAAATGGCGGAAAATCTATAATGACGCATCATTTTGGTCCAAGAGGCTTTTTTTTTTTAAAATGGAGCCAGGGAAAAAGGAGAAAAAATAATTTTGATGCCAGTCCAAACAGTTCGAGTTTTAGCCCAAAAAGCATTTTAGATCACTATAGGACCACCACCTGGCCAGTGAGGGTAGAAATTGCTCTTTGCTACATATTTAACCATCCTGTAAAGTTTCATGATGAAGAAGATACCTACATCACCATAAGGGCTACTTAAAATTTATTGGCTGATATCGGCCATATTGTTTGAGCAAACACCTTGTACCTATAAGGTAAGATAATCCTTAACTGATCCCACAGCAAGGTAAATTACAGTGTAATAGCAGCAGAGCGGAGTGCAATAACAAGAGCGTTTTGTCAATAAAAAAGGGCAAATATAATAAATAAGAGAAACAGAATACAAGAATGCAAAGTTACAATGTAAGTAACAATTTACAAATTAACACCAGTCAGTAGCACAGTATTGCACAAGTATATATTGGTATTGCACATCTTGGTAATTGTGTTTATGTTGCGCACACATTTTCCAATATTGGTGAAGGTGGTCTGCTGGGAGCAGTGTTGGTTGTTGACCCTGACAGCTCTCCTTCACACACCGCAGGTGAAGCAGCCTGTCATTGAAGGAGCTTCCCAGTGCTGTCAGTGTGTCCTGCATGGGGTTGGACAAGTTCTCTGTCAAGGATGTCAGCTTAGCCATCATCCTCCTTTCTCCCACCACCTCGACTGGGTTGAGGGGGCATCCCAGGACAGAGCTGTCCTTCTTAGCCAGTTTGTTGAGTCTCCTCCTGTCAGCAGTCGAGATACCACTGCCCCAGCAAACCACTCCATAAAAGATGGCTGATTCCACCACAGAGTCAAAAAAAAAGTCTTCAGGAGTGCCCCCTGCACTCCAAAAGACCTGAGTCTCCTCAGCAGATAGTCTGCTCAGGCCTTTCTTATGTAGTGCATTAGTGTTGTCAGTCCAGTATATTATTCAAGTGAACACCCAGGTACTTATAAGATCTCACCATCTCAATGTCCGTTCCCTGGATGTTCACTGGTGTAGGAGGAGAGCGTTTGCGCCTGCGAAAATCCACCGCCAACTCTTTGGTTTTCCCTGCATTGATCTGGAGGTGGTTCCGCTGGCACCAGTCCACAAAGCCCTGGGTTAGTTGTCTGTACTCCCTGTTGTCCCCATCTGTGATGAGGTTGACAATTGCGGAGTCATCAGAGAACTTTTGCAGGTGGCAGTTGGCTGAGTTGTGTGCAAAGTCTGCAGTGTAGCATGTGAAGAGGAAGGGAGCCAGGACTGTTCCCTGTGCTGCAGACAATTATGTTGGACTCATAGTCCCGTATCCTCACATACTGTGGTCGGTTGGTGAGGTAGTCCATGATCCATGCTGTGAGGTTGTGGGTCCACCCTTGTGCAATCCAACTTGTTCCTCAGGAGAGTGGGCTGTATGGTATTGAATGCACTGGAGAAAACATGATTCTCACAGTGCTTCCAGTATTTTCCAGGTGAGAGGGGGATCTGTGCCAGAGGTAGATGACAGCATCATCCACCCCAATGCCAGGTTGATAGGCAAACTGTAGCGGGTCCTTTGATGGGTTCACCAGAGGGTGGAGATGGACAAGGACCAGTCTCTCCAAGGTCTTCATCAGGTGCCATGTCAGTGCCACCTGCCTGTAGCTCTTGAGGTCCTTGTGGTGCGAGGTCTTTGGCACAGGTACCGTGCAGGATGTTTTCCCTCAGATGTGGCACTCTCTCCAGCTTCAGGGACAGATTGGGGCGAGGGGCCTGATTACTGGTGGTTGTGAGTGAGGGGGTAGGGCATTGGACAGGAAATGCAGTGGATGTGCAGGGTGGCTGTGAGCTTAATGTTGTTGGAAGGGGGATGGAGCAGTATACAGGGGATCCAGACGATGGGGGTTGCTGCAGGGTGGACTGGACAGGGGGAGGGGCAGATGACCGATCAAATCTATTGAAGAAATAGTTCAGATCATTCACCCACTTCCGATCCCCCACAGGCTGGGAGTTGGGTTTCTTGTAACCAGAGATGGTTTTGAGGCCCTTCCAGACTCCGCCGACGTTGTTCTTCTACAGCTGATCCTCCATCTTCCTCCTGTAGCTGTTTTTTCCCCTCCTTGATCTTCCTCCTCAGCTCCTTCTGCACATTCTTCAGCTCCTGTTTGTTTCCTGACTTAAAGGCCCTCTTTTTTTCCATGAGGAGAGCCTTTATTTTAGAAGTAATCCAGGGTTTGTTGTTGGAAAAACACTGTGCAGTCCTGGTTGGTACGGCGTTCTCCAGACAGAAGTTGAAAAAGCCTCAATATACAACAGCAAAATTTAGGGGTTGAAGCTGCGAAGCTGCTGGAACCCTATTGTATTTGTTCAGATTATTAGGGGTTCAAGCAGCGAAGCTGCTGAAACCCTAGTGTATTTCTCAAGATTTTTAAGGGTCCAAGCAGCAAACTTGCTGGAGCCCTATTGTATTTGTTCAGATTTTTAGGGGTTCAATAAGCCTCTCTTCTGAAACCTGACTGTAAGCAGCGAACCTCCTTGAACCCAATTGTAGTTGTTCAGATGTTTAGGGTTTGAAGCAGCTTCGCTGCTGAAACCCCTGGAGGAAATAAAAATCTTGACAAATACAATCAGGTTTCACCAGCTTCGCTGCTTGAACCCCTAAATATTGTTGTTGTGTATTGAGGCTTTTTGCTTTTGCTATTTAGGGGTCCAAGCAGCGAAGCTGCTGGAACCCTATTGTATTTGTTCACATTTTTAGGGGTTCAAGTAGCGAACCTTCTGGAACCCTATTGTATTTGTTCAGATTTTTAGGGTTTGAAGCGGTTTTGCGGCTTTAACCCCTCGAGAAAATAAAATTTTTGACAAATACAATCGGGTTTCAGCAGCTTCGCTGCTTGGACCTCTAAATATTGTGGTTGTATATTGAGGCCTTTTACTTTTGCTATTCAGGGGTCCAAGCAGTGAAGCTGCTTAAACCCTATTTTATTTGTTTAGATTTTCAGGGGTAAAAGCAGCGAAGCTGCTGAAACGCTACTGTATTTGTCAAGATTTTTCAGTGCCCAAGCAGCAAACCTGCTGCGTTTGTTCAGATGTTCAGGGGTTCAAGCAGCTTCTTTGTCAAGATTTTTAGGGGTACAAGCAGCGAAGCAGCTGAAACCCTACTGTATTTCTTCAGGTTTTTGGGGGTTCAAGTGGCAAACCTGCGGGAACAGTATTGGATTTGTTCAGATTTTTAGGGTTTGAAGCAGTTTTGCTGCTTAAACCCCTAGAGAAAATAAAAATTTTGACAAATACAATCAGGTTTCACCAGCTTCGCTGCTTGAGCGAATTGCTGTTGTATATTGAGGCTTTTTGCTTTGTACTTTTGCTGGAACCCTGTTGTATTTGTTCACATTTTCGCTGCTGAAACCCCTGGGGAAATAAAAATCTTGACAAATACAATCAGGTTTCACCGGCTTTGCTGCTTGAACCCCTAAATATTAATGTTGTATATTGAGGCCTTTTGCTTTTACTATTCAGGGGTCCAAGGAACCAAGCTGCTGGAAACCTTAGAGAAAATAAAACTTTTGACAGGTACAATCAGGTTTCACCAGCTTCGCTGCTTGAACCCCTAAATATTGCTGTTGTATATTGAGGCTTTTTGCTCTTGCTATTTAGGGGTCCGAGCAGCAAAGCTGCTTAAACCCTATTTTATTTGTTTAGATTTTCAGGGGTAAAAGCAGCAAAGCTGCTGAAATCCTCATGTGTTTGTCAGGATTTTTAGGGGTTCAAGCAGCTTCGCTGCTGAAACCCTCTTGTGTCTGTCAAGATTTTTTAGGGGTTGAAGCATTTTCGCAGCTTAAACCCAAAGAGAAAATCTTGACGAATACAATCGGGTTTCAGCAGTTTCGCTGCTTGAACCCATACATATTGTTGTTGTATATTGAGGCCTTTTGCTTTTGCTTGTTAGGGGTCCAAGCAGTGAAGCTGCTGGAACCTATTGTATGTGTTAAGATTTTTCAGGGTCCCTGGAGGAAGTAAAAGTCTTGACAAATAAAATCGGGTTTCACCAGCTTCGCTGCTTGAACCCCTAAATATTGCTGTTGTATATTGTGGCTTTTTGCTTTTGCTATTTAGGGGTCCAGGCAGCGAAGCTGCTAAACCCTAGTTTATTTGTTTATATTTTCAGGGATACAAGCAGCAAAGCTGCTGTATTGGTTCAGATGTTCAGGGGTTGAAGCAGCTTCGCTGCTGAAACCGTCTTGCGTTTGTCAAGATTTTTAGGGGTACAAGCAGGGAAGCTGCTGAAACCGTACTGTATTTGTTCAGATTTTTAGGGGTTGAAGCAGGTTTACTGCTTAAACCCGAAGAGAAAATAAAAATCTTGACAAATAAATTCGGAGTTTCAGCAGTTTCGCTGCTTGAACCCCTAAAATATTGTTGTTGTATATTGTGGCTTTTTGCTTTTGCTATTTCGGGGTCCAAGCAGCAAACCTGCTGGAACCCTATTGTATTTGTATTTGTTGGAGGAAAAAAAATCTTGACAAATGCAATCGGGTTTCACCAGCTTCGCTGCTTGAACCCCTAAATATTGCTGTTGTGTATTGAGGCTTTTTGCTTTTGCTATTTATTCAGCAGTATTTGTATTTTTCACATTTTTAGGGGTTCAAGTAGCGAACCTTCTGGAACCCTATTGTATTTGTCAGATTTTAGGTTTGAAGCAGTTTTGCTGCTTAAACCCTAGAGAAAAAAAAATTTTGACAAATACAATCAGGTTTCACCAGCTTCGCTGCTTGAGCGAATTGCTGTTGTATATTGAGGCTTTTTGCTTTGTACTTTTGCTGGAACCCTGTTGTATTTGTTCACATTTTCGCTGCTGAAACCCCTGGGGAAATAAAAATCTTGACAAATACAATCAGGTTTCACCGGCTTTGCTGCTTGAACCCCTAAATATTAATGTTGTATATTGAGGCCTTTTGCTTTTACTATTCAGGGGTCCAAGGAACCAAGCTGCTGGAAACCTTAGAGAAAATAAAACTTTTGACAGGTACAATCAGGTTTCACCAGCTTCGCTGCTTGAACCCCTAAATATTGCTGTTGTATATTGAGGCTTTTTGCTCTTGCTATTTAGGGGTCCGAGCAGCAAAGCTGCTTAAACCCTATTTTATTTGTTTAGATTTTCAGGGGTAAAAGCAGCAAAGCTGCTGAAATCCTCATGTGTTTGTCAGGATTTTTAGGGGTTCAAGCAGCTTCGCTGCTGAAACCCTCTTGTGTCTGTCAAGATTTTTAGGGGTACAATCAGCCAAGCTGCTGAAACCCTACTGTATTTGTTCAGATTTTTAGGGGTTGAAGCATTTTCGCAGCTTAAACCCAAAGAGAAAATCTTGACTTAATACAATCGGGTTTCAGCAGTTTCGCTGCTTGAACCCATACATATTGTTGTTGTATATTGAGGCCTTTTGCTTTTGCTTGTTAGGGGTCCAAGCAGTGAAGCTGCTGGAACCCTATTGTATGTGTTAAGATTTTTCAGGGTCCCTGGAGGAAGTAAAAGTCTTGACAAATAAAATCGGGTTTCACCAGCTTCGCTGCTTGAACCCCTAAATATTGCTGTTGTATATTGTGGCTTTTTGCTTTTGCTATTTAGGGGTCCAGGCAGCGAAGCTGCTTAAACCCTAGTTTATTTGTTTATATTTTCAGGGATACAAGCAGCAAAGCTGCTGTATTGGTTCAGATGTTCAGGGGTTGAAGCAGCTTCGCTGCTGAAACCGTCTTGCGTTTGTCAAGATTTTTAGGGGTACAAGCAGGGAAGCTGCTGAAACCGTACTGTATTTGTTCAGATTTTTAGGGGTTGAAGCAGGTTTACTGCTTAAACCCGAAGAGAAAATAAAAATCTTGACAAATAAATTCGGGTTTCAGCAGTTTCGCTGCTTGAACCCCTAAATATTGTTGTTGTATATTGTGGCTTTTTGCTTTTGCTATTTCGGGGTCCAAGCAGCAAACCTGCTGGAACCCTATTGTATTTGTATTTGTTGGAGGAAAAAAAATCTTGACAAATGCAATCGGGTTTCAGCAGCTTCGCTGCTTGAACCCCTAAATATTGCTGTTGTGTATTGAGGCTTTTTGCTTTTGCTATTTATTCAGCAGTATTTGTATTTTTTCACATTTTTAGGGGTTCAAGTAGCGAACCTTCTGGAACCCTATTGTATTTGTCCAGATTTTTAGGGTTTGAAGCAGTTTTGCTGCTTAAACCCCTAGAGAAAATAAAAATTTTGACAAATACAATCAGGTTTCACCAGCTTCGCTGCTTGAGCGAATTGCTGTTGTATATTGAGGCTTTTTGCTTTGTACTTTTGCTGGAACCCTGTTGTATTTGTTCACATTTTCGCTGCTGAAACCCCTGGGGAAATAAAAATCTTGACAAATACAATCAGGTTTCACCGGCTTTGCTGCTTGAACCCCTAAATATTAATGTTGTATATTGAGGCCTTTTGCTTTTACTATTCAGGGGTCCAAGGAACCAAGCTGCTGGAAGCCTTAGAGAAAATAAAACTTTTGACAGGTACAATCAGGTTTCACCAGCTTCGCTGCTTGAACCCCTAAATATTGCTGTTGTATATTGAGGCTTTTTGCTCTTGCTATTTAGGGGTCCGAGCAGCAAAGCTGCTTAAACCCTATTTTATTTGTTTAGATTTTCAGGGGTAAAAGCAGCAAAGCTGCTGAAATCCTCATGTGTTTGTCAGGATTTTTAGGGGTTCAAGCAGCTTCGCTGCTGAAACCCTCTTGTGTCTGTCAAGATTTTTAGGGGTACAATCAGCCAAGCTGCTGAAACCCTACTGTATTTGTTCAGATTTTTAGGGGTTGAAGCATTTTCGCAGCTTAAACCCAAAGAGAAAATCTTGACGAATACAATCGGGTTTCAGCAGTGAAGCTGCTTGAACCCATACATATTGTTGTTGTATATTGAGGCCTTTTGCTTTTGCTTGTTAGGGGTCCAAGCAGTGAAGCTGCTGGAACCCTATTGTATGTGTTAAGATTTTCAGGGTCCCTGGAGGAAGTAAAAGTCTTGACAAATAAAATCGGGTTTCACCAGCTTCGCTGCTTGAACCCCTAAATATTGCTGTTGTATATTGTGGCTTTTTTTTTTTTTTAGGGGTCCAGGCAGCGAAGCTGCTTAAACCCTAGTTTATTTGTTTATATTTTCAGGGATACAAGCAGCAAAGCTGCTGTATTGGTTCAGATGTTCAGGGGTTGAAGCAGCTTCGCTGCTGAAACCGTCTTGCGTTTGTCAAGATTTTTAGGGGTACAAGCAGGGAAGCTGCTGAAACCGTACTGTATTTGTTCAGATTTTTAGGGGTTGAAGCAGGTTTACTGCTTAAACCCGAAGAGAAAATAAAAATCTTGACAAATAAATTCGGGTTTCAGCAGTTTCGCTGCTTGAACCCCTAAATATTGTTGTTGTATATTGTGGCTTTTTGCTTTTGCTATTTCGGGGTCCAAGCAGCAAACCTGCTGGAACCCTATTGTATTTGTATTTGTTGGAGGAAAAAAAATCTTGACAAATGCAATCGGGTTTCAGCAGCTTCGCTGCGTGAACCCTAAATATTGCTGTTGTGTATTGAGGCTTTTTGCTTTTGCTATTTATTCAGCAGTATTTGTATTTTTTCACATTTTTAGGGGTTCAAGTAGCGAACCTTCTGGAACCCTATTGTATTTGTCCAGATTTTTAGGGTTTGAAGCAGTTTTGCTGCTTAAACCCCTAGAGAAAATAAAAATTTTGACAAATACAATCAGGTTTCACCAGCTTCGCTGCTTGAGCGAATTGCTGTTGTATATTGAGGCTTTTGCTTTGTACTTTGCTGGAACCCTGTTGTATTTGTTCACATTTTCGCTGCTGAAACCCTGGGGGAAATAAAAATCTTGACAAATACAATCAGGTTTCACCGGCTTTGCTGCTTGAACCCCTAAATATTAATGTTGTATATTGAGGCCTTTTGCTTTTACTATTCAGGGGTCCAAGGAACCAAGCTGCTGGAAACCTTAGAGAAAATAAAACTTTTGACAGGTACAATCAGGTTTCACCAGCTTCGCTGCTTGAACCCCTAAATATTGCTGTTGTATATTGAGGCTTTTTGCTCTTGCTATTTAGGGGTCCGAGCAGCAAAGCTGCTTAAACCCTATTTTATTTGTTTAGATTTTCAGGGGTAAAAGCAGCAAAGCTGCTGAAATCCTCATGTGTTTGTCAGGATTTTTAGGGTTCAAGCAAGCTGCTGAAACCCTCTTGTGTCTGTCAAGATTTTTAGGGGTACAATCAGCCAAGCTGCTGAAACCCCTACTGTATTTGTTCAGATTTTAGGGGTTGAAACATTTTCGCAGCTTAAACCCAAAGAGAAAATCTTGACGAATACAATCGGGTTTCAGCAGTTTCGCTGCTTGAACCCATACATATTGTTGTTGTATATTGAGGCCTTTTGCTTTTGCTTGTTAGGGGTCCAAGCAGTGAAGCTGCTGGAACCCTATTGTATGTGTTAAGATTTTTCAGGGTCCCTGGAGGAAGTAAAAGTCTTGACAAATAAAATCGGGTTTCACCAGCTTCGCTGCTTGAACCCCTAAATATTGCTGTTGTATATTGTGGCTTTTGCTTTTGCTATTTAGGGGGTCCAGGCAGCGAAGCTGCTTAAACCCTAGTTTATTTGTTTATATTTTCAGGGATACAAGCAGCAAAGCTGCTGTATTGGTTCAGATGTTCAGGGGTTGAGGCAGCTTCGCTGCTGAAACCGTCTGCGTTTGTCAAGATTTTTAGGGGTACAAGCAGGGAAGCTGCTGAAACGCACTGTATTTGTTCAGATTTTAGGGGTTGAAGCAGGTTTACTGCTTAAACCCAAGAGAAAATAAAAATCTTGACAAATAAATTCGGGTTTCAGCAGTTTCGCTGCTTGAACCCCTAAATATTGTTGTTGTATATTGTGGCTTTTTGCTTTTGCTATTTTGGGGTCCAAGCAGCAAACCTGCTGGAACCCTATTGTATTTGTATTTGTTGGAGGAAAAAAAATCTTGACAAATGCAATCGGGTTTCAGCAGCTTCGCTGCGTGAACCCCTAAATATTGCTGTTGTGTATTGAGGCTTTTTGCTTTTGCTATTTATTCAGCAGTGTTTGTATTTTTTCACATTTTTAGGGGTTCAAGTAGCGAACCTTCTGGAACCCTATTGTATTTGTTCAGATTTTTAGGGTTTGAAGCAGTTTTGCTGCTTAAACCCCTAGAGAAAATAAAAATTTTGACAAATACAATCAGGTTTCACCAGCTTCGCTGCTTGAGCGAATTGCTGTTGTATATTGAGGCTTTTTGCTTTGTACTTTTGCTGGAACCCTGTTGTATTTGTTCACATTTTCGCTGCTGAAACCCCTGGGAAATAAAAATCTTGACAAATACAATCAGGTTTCACCGGCTTTGCTGCTTGAACCCCTAAATATTAATGTTGTATATTGAGGCCTTTTGCTTTTACTATTCAGGGGTCCAAGGAACCAAGCTGCTGGAAACCTTAGAGAAAATAAAACTTTTGACAGGTACAATCAGGTTTCACCAGCTTCGCTGCTTGAACCCCCTAAATATTGCTGTTGTATATTGAGGCTTTTGCTCTTGCTATTTAGGGGTCCGAGCAGCAAAGCTGCTTAAACCCTATTTTATTTGTTTAGATTTTCAGGGGTAAAAGCAGCAAAGCTGCTGAAATCCTCATGTGTTTGTCAGGATTTTTAGGGGTTCAAGCAGCTTCGCTGCTGAAACCCTCTTGTGTCTGTCAAGATTTTTAGGGGTACAATCAGCCAAGCTGCTGAAACCCTACTGTATTTGTTCAGATTTTTAGGGGTTGAAGCATTTTCGCAGCTTAAACCCAAAGAGAAAATCTTGACGAATACAATCGGGTTTCAGCAGTTTCGCTGCTTGAACCCATACATATTGTTGTTGTATATTGAGGCCTTTTGCTTTTGCTTGTTAGGGGTCCAAGCAGTGAAGCTGCTGGAACCCTATTGTATGTGTTAAGATTTTTCAGGGTCCCTGGAGGAAGTAAAAGTCTTGACAAATAAAATCGGGTTTCACCAGCTTCGCTGCTTGAACCCCTAAATATTGCTGTTGTATATTGTGGCTTTTTGCTTTTGCTATTTAGGGGTCCAGGCAGCGAAGCTGCTTAAACCCTAGTTTATTTGTTTATATTTTCAGGGATACAAGCAGCAAAGCTGCTGTATTGGTTCAGATGTTCAGGGGTTGAAGCAGCTTCGCTGCTGAAACCGTCTTGCGTTTGTCAAGATTTTTAGGGGTACAAGCAGGGAAGCTGCTGAAACCGTACTGTATTTGTTCAGATTTTTAGGGGTTGAAGCAGGTTTACTGCTTAAACCCGAAGAGAAAATAAAAATCTTGACAAATAAATTCGGGTTTCAGCAGTTTCGCTGCTTGAACCCCTAAATAATGTTGTTGTATATTGTGGCTTTTTGCTTTTGCTATTTCGGGGTCCAAGCAGCAAACCTGCTGGAACCCTATTGTATTTGTATTTGTTGGAGGAAAAAAAATCTTGACAAATGCAATCGGGTTTCAGCAGCTTCGCTGCTTGAACCCCTAAATATTGCTGTTGTGTATTGAGGCTTTTTGCTTTTGCTATTTATTCAGCAGTATTTGTATTTTTCACATTTTTAGGGTTCAAGTAGCGAACCTTCTGGAACCCTATTGTATTTGTCCAGATTTTTAGGGTTTGAAGCAGTTTTGCTGCTTAAACCCCTAGAGAAAATAAAAATTTTGACAAATACAATCAGGTTTCACCAGCTTCGCTGCTTGAGCGAATTGCTGTTGTATATTGAGGCTTTTTGCTTTGTACTTTTGCTGGAACCCTGTTGTATTTGTTCACATTTTCGCTGCTGAAACCCCTGGGGAAATAAAAATTTTGACAAATACAATCAGGTTTCACCGGCTTTGCTGCTTGAACCCCTAAATATTAATGTTGTATATTGAGGCCTTTTGCTTTTACTATTCAGGGGTCCAAGGAACCAAGCTGCTGGAAACCTTAGAGAAAATAAAACTTTTGACAGGTACAATCAGGTTTCACCAGCTTCGCTGCTTGAACCCCTAAATATTGCTGTTGTATATTGAGGCTTTTTGCTCTTGCTATTTAGGGGTCCGAGCAGCAAAGCTGCTTAAACCCTATTTTATTTGTTTAGATTTTCAGGGGTAAAGCAGCAAAGCTGCTGAAATCCTCATGTGTTTGTCAGATTTTTAGGGGTCTGGCAGCTTCGCTGCTGAAACCTCTTGTGTCTGTCAAGATTTTTAGGGGTACAATCAGCCAAGCTGCTGAAACCCTACTGTATTTGTTCAGATTTTTAGGGGTTGAAGCATTTTCGCAGCTTAAACCCAAAGAGAAAATCTTGACGAATACAATCGGGTTTCAGCAGTTTCGCTGCTTGAACCCATACATATTGTTGTTGTATATTGAGGCCTTTTGCTTTTGCTTGTTAGGGGTCCAAGCAGTGAAGCTGCTGGAACCCTATTGTATGTGTTAAGATTTTTCAGGGTCCCTGGAGGAAGTAAAAGTCTTGACAAATAAAATCGGGTTTCACCAGCTTCGCTGCTTGAACCCCTAAATATTGCTGTTGTATATTGTGGCTTTTTGCTTTTGCTGTTCAGGGGTCCAACCATTGAAGCTGCTGGAACCCTCATGTATTTGTTCATATTTTTAGGTGTTCAAGTTGCGAACCCTTGTTCAGATTTGTAGGGTTTGAAGCGGTTTTTCTGCTTAAACCCCAAGAGAAAATAAAAATTTTGACAAATATAGTCGGGTTTCAGCAGCTTTGCTGCTTGAACCCTGATATATTGTTGTTGTGTATTGAGACATTTTGCTATTCTGGGGTCCAAGCAGCAAACCTGCTGGAACCCTGTTGTGTTTGTTCAGATTTTTAGGGTTTGAAGCAGCTTCGCTGCTGAAACCCCTGGAGGAAATAGAAATCTTGACAAATACTATCGGGTTTCAGCAGCTTCACTGTTTGAACCCCTAAATATTTATGTTGTATATTGAGGCCTTTTTCTTTTGTTATTCAGGGAGTCCAAGCAGCAAAGCTGCTGTAACCCCTAGATAAAATAAAAATCTTGACAAATACAATCACGTTTCACCAGCTTCGCTGCTTGAACCCCTAAGTATTGCATTTGTATATTGAGGCTTTTTGCTTTTGCTATTTAGGGGTACAAGCAGCGAAGCTGCTTAAACCCTATTTTATTTGTTTAGATTTTCAGGGGTAAAAGCAGCAAAGCTGCTGAAACCCTACTGTATTTGTTCATATTTTTAGGGGTTCAAGCAGCCTCTCTTCTGAAACCCAACTGTATTTGTCAAGATTTTTGGTGGTCCATGAAGCAATGCTGCTGGAACCCTATTGTATTTGTTAAGATTTTTCAGGGTCCAAGCAACGAACATGCTGGAGCCCTATTGTCGTTGTGCAGATTTTTGCGGTTTGAAGCAGCTTCACTGCTGAAACCCCAGGAGGAAATAAAAATCTAGACAAATACATTCGGGTTTCAGTAGCTTTGCTGAAACTCTACTGTATTTCTCAAGATTTTTAAGGGTCCAAGCAGCGAACCTACTGGAACCCTATTGTATTTGTTCAGATTTTTAGGGGTTCAAGCAGCCTCACTTCTGAAACCCTACTGTGTTTGTCAAGATTTTTCAGGGTCCAAGCAGCGAACCTGCTGGAACCCTATTGTAGTTGTTCAAATTTTTAGGGTTTGAAGCAGCTTCGCTGCTGAAACCTCTGGAGGATATTAAAATCTTGACAAATACAATCAGGTTTCAGCAGCATCGCTGCTTGAACCCCTAAATATTGCTGTTGTATATTGAGGCCTTTTGCTTTTGCTATTCAAGGGTCCAAGGAACCAAGCTGCCGAAACTCCTGGAGAAAATAAAAATCTTGACAAATACAATCAGGTTTCAGCAGCTTCGCTGCTTGAACCCCTAAATATTGCATTTGTATATTGAGGCTTTTTGCTCTTGCTATTTAGGGGTCCGAGCAGCAAAGCTGCTTGAACCCTATTTTATATGTTCAGATTTTCAGGGGTAAAAGCAGCAAAGCTGCTGACACCCTCATGTGTTTGTCAGGATTTTTAGGGGTTCAAGCAGCGAAGCTGCTGAAATCCTACTGTATTTGTCAAGATTTTTCAGTGCCCTACCTGCTGTATTTGTTCAGATGTTCAGGGGTTCAAGCAGCTTTGCTGCTGAAACCCTCTTGTGTCTTTCAAGATTTTTAGGGGTACAATCAGCCAAGCTGCTGAAACCCTACTGTATTTGTTCAGATTTCTAGGGGTTGAAGCATTTTTGCAGCTTAAACCCCAAGAGAAAATAAAAATCTTGACGAATACAATCGGGTTTCAGCAGTTTCGCTGCTTGAACCCATACATATTGTTTTTGCATATTGAGGCCTTTTGCTTTTGCTAGTTAGGGGTCCAAGCAGCAAAGCTGCTTGAACCCTATTTTATATGTTCAGATTTTCAGGGGTAAAAGCAGCAAAGCTGCTGACACCCTCATGTGTTTGTCAGGATTTTTAGGGGTTCAAGCAGCGAAGCTGCTGAAATCCTACTGTATTTGTCAAGATTTTTCAGTGCCCTACCTGCTGTATTTGTTCAGATGTTCAGGGGTTCAAGCAGCTTTGCTGCTGAAACCCTCTTGTGTCTTTCAAGATTTTTAGGGGTACAATCAGCCAAGCTGCTGAAACCCTACTGTATTTGTTCAGATTTCTAGGGGTTGAAGCATTTTTGCAGCTTAAACCCCAAGAGAAAATAAAAATCTTGACGAATACAATCGGGTTTCAGCAGTTTCGCTGCTTGAACCCATACATATTGTTTTTGCATATTGAGGCCTTTTGCTTTTGCTAGTTAGGGGTCCAAGCAGTGAAGCTGCTGGAACCCTATTTTATTTGTTCAGATTTTTAGGGATCCAAGCAGCGTAGCTGCTGAAACCCTATTGTCCAGTCAAGATTTGTATTATTATGATTATTTTAACCCAAAAAGTGTTTGCACAGCAAAATCTGTACAAGCTAGAACCAAGAAGCTTGGCAGGTTCCTATATCCGTCCACTACTAAGGTTAAAGAAATTACCCCGAGTGGTGAAATGGTTGGATAATAGAGAGCCACAACACGTTTTGGGCTATAACTCTTGAACTGTTCAGATAATTAGGGGTTCAGGCAGCCTCGCTTCTGAAACCCTCCTGTATTTGTCAAGATTTTTTGTGAGTTCTTTCCTCACGTGGTTTGTTGTGAGGGACAGATTGGGGCTAGGGGCCTGATTACTGGAGGTTATGAGTGGGGGTCGGGCATTGGACAGGAAATGCAGTGGATGTGCAGGGTGGCTGTGAGCTTATTGTTGTTGGAAGGGGGATGGAGCAGTATACAGGGGGTCCAGACGATGGGGGTTGCTGCAGGGTGGACTGGACAGGGGGATGGGCAGATGACCGATCAGATCTATTGAAGAAACAGTTGAGATCATTCACCCACTTCCGATCCCCCATAGGCTGGGAGCTGGGTTCCTTGTAACCAGAGATGGTTTTGAGGCCCCTCCAGACTCCGCCAACGTTGTTCTGTTGCAGCTGATCCTCCATCTTCCTCCTGTAGCTGGTTTTTCCCCTCCCTGATCCTCCTCCTCAGCTCCTTCTGCACATTCTTCAGCTCCTGCTTGTTTCCTGACTTAAAGGCCCTCTTTTTTTTCCATGAGGAGAGCCTTTATGTCAGAAGTAATCCTGGGTTTGTTGTTGGAAAAACACTGTACAGTCCTGGTACAGTGGGTCCACCCTATTGTATGTAAGATTTTTCTGGGTCCAAGCAGCGAACCTGCTGGAACCCTATTGTATTTGTTCAGATTTTTAGGGGTTGAAGCGGTTTTGCTGCTTTAAACCTTTAGAGATAATAAAAATCTTGACAAATACAATAGGGATCCAGCTGCTTGAATCCCTAAATATTGTGGTTGTATATTGAGGCATTTTTCTTTTGCTATTTAGGGGTCCAAGCAGCGAAGCAGCTGGAACCCGATTGTATTTGTTTAGCTTCTTAGGGGTTCAAGCAGCAAAGCTGCTGAAACTCTATTGTATTTCTCAAGATTTTTAACGGTCCAAGCAGCAAACTTGCTGGAACCCTCTTGTAGTTGTTCACATTTTTAGGGTTTGAAGCAGCTTCGCTGCTGAAATCACAAGAGGAAATAAAAATCTTGACAAATACAATCTGGTTTCAGCAGCTTCGCTGCTTGAACCCCTAAATATTAATGTTGTATATTGAGGCCTTTTGCTTTTGCTATTTAGGGGTCCAAGCAGCAAAGCTGCTGGAAAACTCTTTCATTTGTTCAGATTTTCAGGGGTACAAGCAGCCAAGCTGCTGAAACCTTATTGTGTTTGTCAAGAGTTTTAGGGGTTCAAGCAGTGAAGCTACTTTACCTTGATTGGCTACCCTGATTGGCCACATGGTTGGACTATAGAGAGCCACAACACGTTTTGGACTATAACTCTCGAACCGTCTGATTCCTTGGCTCCAGATTAACAAAAAGCCTTGCAGACCAAAATGATGCGCCTCATTGGACTTTCTGCCATGTTGAATTTTTATAAAACATTTGAAATCCATCTCTTCCCAGACAGTGCGACTGATTTGCATGAAACTTGGAACACTGCATCTTCATACCAAGGTCTTTAAACATTGGATAAAGAAAGTTGCGATGTTAGATTTGACTGCAGTAAGCCAGTGAAATTTGTGGGTGTGGCCTCTATTGATATAATGAGCTATAACTCTTCAAAGCAATGCCCAGTCGTCACCACACTTCCCACACGATCCCTCATCTGCAGGCTATTAGACTCAGGCATACCAAATTTGGTGTAAATCTGTCCATAGGTGGCGTCATGGCAAACAAATGGCGGTAACTCCTGAACCAATTGTCCGATCAACTTGAAATGTTGCACGCTACATGTTGGTCAAGGTTATGGATGTGTATAAGTACCAGGTTATTGCTCAAACAAGATGGACAACATCAGCCAATCAAATTTCAGTACCCCTTGTAGTCACGTAGTTCTGACCTATCATCATGAAAATTTACAGGATGATTGAGGATGTGTCAAAGAGCAAGCTCAATGAAAATTAAGAGATCTTCATAAAACCTTTAAAATCACTCTCCTCCTAGACAGTTTGACTGATTTGTACAAATCTTGGCACACAGACTCTTCATACCAAGATCTTTAAATATTGTATACGGAAGGTTGCTACATTAAGAAACGTGGCCACATCAAACCAATGCATTGTGTGGGTGTGGCCTCTGTTGATATAATGCACTGTAACTCCCGAATGCAATGTCCAGTCAACACCAAACACTAAACAATGTAATCATATGCGGTTAGTAGCCTATTTCTTTTTCTGCTTCAAGCAGACATTGGTAATGTCAGAAATTGGCACCCTAATTTATGGAAACACTCATTTATACCCATATACCCGACTCTACCAAATGTTTTGGGACAGTGGATGGTTTAGTGGGGAGTCTTACAAATTAAGACAGCACAAAATGCCACAAGGGAATGAGATAACAGACTTTCAGATGGAGTGACGGAAGGGTGCCATTAGGATCAATTTCTGTACTGAATGCCACCTCTTGCCTCTGGACAACCCCATCTATCCTTCGCTGTGGCAG
The DNA here is from genome assembly GCA_022829145.1 of Albula goreensis. Taxonomy (NCBI): domain Eukaryota; kingdom Metazoa; phylum Chordata; class Actinopteri; order Albuliformes; family Albulidae; genus Albula; species Albula goreensis. Next base: position 34,622,591 of record CM040753.1, read on the forward strand.
TTCTATGGAACAGGCATGTTTCAGCATAATAATACCCTGTGTTGCAAAGCGTGCACTGTATGTGGTATGTGCATGGTTTCAAGGCAACAATGACAGAACGGTTGATTGGCCAGCAGAAATCCCAGATTTGAATTGATCAGGGATGAAATGTAATGTAGAATCAGGGTACTTTTTTCTTTCTTTTCTGTCTTTCAGTTGTTTTTTACATTTTTTCATTTTTTTTATTTCTTAACTTTTTATTTTTAATTTATTTTTTGTTTTAGAATTACTGTATGTGTTTTTCCTTTATCTCATATTTTTACATTATTATTTTTTTTATTTTTTTCTTTTATTTGTAATTTTTTTTCATTCTAGAATTAGGGTACATCCAAATTGGGTGTTGTCAACCAACAAGGTCATCGTTGTATCCCACTCTCATGTTATCAGAAATTATAGTAACACGGTTATTCAGGCCAAAGGTATTACATTTTGTAATAAAAGCATGTTTTGCACTGAACTATGTGTCCTTATACTTTTGGTAGAGTAGTGTACATCCACAGGGGCCGTTCATGTCTTGTGTGTACCCCTGTATCCCCCTTCCCCCAAATTAGTGGACGATCATACTGTACCAACTGGAAAAAAAAACATCTTCACAAATATTATTCTCTGGACCACTTTAATGGAAAAAAAGTCTTACATTCATGGCAGCTGAAATACGTTGGCATTATATCAACGTTAATGCAATCGGCTGGAATATCTTTCATATACATGTGATCGATAAATGTGCAATTTTCAGTGGTTACATCTTTTACAACATGAGTGAATCCATATTGCTGCATAACCTTCTGAACAGAGGACGTGACAAACAGATTTTCATTAAAATCACCCATGATTATCTTGATCACATGAAAATGTATTCATGTGATCAATCAAAGCTATCAGCTTATGTCGGAATACAGGAAGCATGTATGATGGTGGTCTATACAAAACTGCCACAACTGTTTTCAGAGGATCAATGGTAAACAGACATTCAGTGTTAATACATGGCAAATCTATTATATAGAATCAGTGCCACCTTTGTAGTTCACACCAACACCTTCATGCTGCTGTTCTTTCAATTCAGGAAATATTTGTTCACTTTTGTCATATGCAAGGCGTCTAGGTTTGCTGTGAAACAAAAAACCTGTCAGATGTGATTCCTCAATGGAATGCTCATGTTTTAGCCATGTTTCTGTCACACAAATGACATCTGCCGCCATATGCCTTTGGTCTTGTCTTATGTCTTTACCTTTACCTTGTCTTGTGAGTCCTTGAAAATTGCATAAAATGATCTTGTGTGATGGCTCTGGGACTTTATTTAAAGGTTTGAATGCAAGCATGTCTTCCGTTGACTTTTCAAATGTGTCTTTGTGCATATATAGCTGTCTGCTTAAAATCTTCTATTGTAAGTCTTTTCAAAGATGTCACATGACTCAATGCTACATATAATTGTCCAGGAGCAAAGATCTTTCTAAGTGAGACAACAGCCTTTTCCACTGTTAAACCCTGTACTTTGGGCACAGTGCAAGCCCAAGCTAATTTCAAAGGAAAATGACGCCCCATACCGCCGCTGTTTGTCACTCGTTCCTCATTGGCCTCAATTTGTGTCGCTGTTCGCAGTCCAGGTTCTAAAGATCGCTTCTTGGCTCTTAATGTTGTACCAGCCTTTTCGTCATCAAAGGTAACATATATTCTGGATGGGAAAGTTTCATCATCTTCTTAACATACTTCACAAACAGTGCCAAATACCCCATTTACAGGTCCATCTGAAACATCAGTGTTTTTAAGTAGCATAACATGTACATGTACACCAAGTGTGAGTGACCTTTCCAGACAAGTATTAAAACCTTTGAGATGGTGTCCATTTTTTCTTTCCAATCCACCAGTTTCAGCAACCCTTTCAAAATCCTGAGCTTCAATGGAAATTACATCAGGGCATACTTTTTGAGATCTGGTATGATTTCATCACTTTCCTCAGTATCTGTCCATTGAGCTGTCATGGTCTCAAAACTTTCTTACTGTACCAGTTCAGCTTCTGGACAAATTTGTGCCCATGCATCTTCTATCAGATCATTAATTTCTAGATCTTGTTGAGCTTGTTCTATGTCATCAGCTTCTTTCTCAGATGTTTTCCTGTTTGAGTCCACAATGAATTTCACAGACTCAAGTTCATGATCAAACTGTTTAACAAATCCCATGTTGTAGAAATCTTCAAAGGTATTGATGTTTAATGGTTTCAGTTGACAGTCAACATAATGAGGCAAAAAAAGTTGTGAGATACTATGGTAATATTTCTCTGGGCTTTTGGTTGGTGAAAAACAAGCATACAAGAACATAAGAACATATTATGACGAGAACAGGCCATTCGGCCCAACAAAGCTCGCCATTACAATTTAAAGAGTACCCAAAACTGCATCAAGTCTGGACTTGAACACAGCAAGGGTCTCTGCCTCAACTACATGACCTGGCAACCTATTCCATGTATTGATAACTCTTTGTGTAAAATAATACTTCCTTATGTCAGTGCGGAACTTACTCTTAACTAGTTTCCATTTATGTCCCCTTGTTCTACAGACTGAACTCTCCTTAAATGTATTGTAGTTAACCTTGTTGAGTCCTTTTATAAATTTAAAGACCTCTATTAAATCACCCGTTAGTCACCCTGAAATTCCTGCAGATTTCATTTTCACTATGAGCCTCTCATGCGGAGCCTTGTCAAATGCCTTTTGAAAGTCTAAATATTAAATATATATATTTATATATGAATAATGATATGAATGAATGAATAATATGAAATATATAAATTTCATAAGCTTTGTTTGCATCTAAACATGCTGTAGCTTCTTCAAAAAAAATCCAGGAGGTTTGTTAAGCATGACCTTCCTCTGCGAAAATCATGCTGGCTATCGTTTTAGATACCATTTTGTTCAAGGAATAATTCCAAATTGTCCCTAATGATGGATTCCAGTAATTTACAAGTGATACAGGTTAAGCTGACAGGCATGTAATTTCCTGCATCAGTCCGGTCTCCTTTTTTGTAGATAGGTATGTCAATGTCTTGCTTCCGTACAATATTGTACAACTGCAACATCTGTGTGTGACGTTTTCCTTACAAATCCAAGTCCATATTCCAACTTCATACTGTTTGGTGCTGAGCTCTCAGATTTATACTGTATTCTGTACTCACGCAAAGCTTGCCAAACACATTTCAGCAAATTCAATTGTTTTTGGTCTCCCTTTGTATTTGTGTATGATGCTCTTCATCCGTGTGTTTTCTTTGACACCGAATTCAGTTTTCTTTTGAATAACACTGAGTGGAAGACTCATCCTTATTGTGTGTTCACCAGTTTGGGATTGTTACGGCTCCCCGGCTCCGCTTGCCAGTTTCCTATGTATTTGCGTTTTTTCTTTTGAAATAGGAGGCTGGTGGGCGGAGCTGGGATGAGGCAGTCCTTAGATTGAGGCAGTCCTGGATGGAGTGCGCAACATTATTTAACCTGCCTTCTCCCATTCGAGTGTGCTTGCTTGCTTGACTTTCCCTGTGTGGTATCCCTCTTTTGTTATGGCCTTACGAGCCGGGTTGTGACAAAATTGGGGGCTTGTTTGGGATTGGTTTGGATTGGTTTAATGTAGTTTTGTGGTTTTGTACAGCCTGGGCGGATTTGTAGGTTTGTTGTTTTGTCACATTCCTTTTTGCGAGTGCTTTGTTTGGACAGAAAACATCTTTGGAAGATTGAATGACTAATTGTGCTCTTTTGATTGGGTAATTGGTAAGTCGTTCGCGCTGTTGGGAGACACGGGGAAATTTGTGCTTGGAAGGCTTTAGTGGGGTGCTTGGTTTGCATTTTTGAATTGCCTGTTTGGTGCTCTCATTTGTTTGGTCATATGCCAGATAGGTGGTGTATTGAATAAATTTTGAATTGTGCAGGCATTGTTGGTTTTGAAATATTTTGTGTGCTGTGATAATTAGTGCGTCACTAATTAGATGACGAGGTATTTGGCTAGATTTTGTGCTCCGCACAAAATCTTGGGACTGTCTGTACAATCCGAGACCCCGCACGGAGTCCTTGCCGTGTTGACTGGCGCGTCCAGGTCATGTATTTTGATAAGTAACAGCGCATGGCCATTGGAGGGCGCCTCTTCAGGGCATGCCCTCCTAGGCTAGTAATCATTACGAGGCCAGCGCCCCCCACCGACACAAGCCGCAACGATGTACCACTATAGCCAAGCGAGAGGCAGGGGCCTCAGCAACGACCACTCAGCTAACAATATGCATCACACGAATGGATGCTGGCCGATCTTCCCACTGTGACGTACACTCCCGGTGTTGGCAGGACACCACAACTACCATGGACGGATGAAGGCATGCCTACTTTTAGAGGACATCCATACACTTCTATTGGGAGACCCAAGGTGGTACTCGACACAACCTTCTACGGGAAGAAACTGAAACTGCCAGCTACTCCCTGGGCTTCCACATGGCTTAGTCTCTTTGCGAGCCAAGAACAACAGCGGAGCTCGCTACGACACTGAGTTCAAGGCCATTGCCCGGCAGGATCCACGAGGAGGAGGACTTCACTATGTCTCTACATCCCTTGCCCAAGGGGATCTCGCAGCCATAGAGTCATAGTTACTCCCGCCGTTTACCCGCGAGGTGAGTAATTTTTTTTCTGGTTCTGGCCCATGCTGGAGACGTGTTATTCTACTAGCTTTTTGGACATTGGACCGAGGACGGTGCACTGTAATAAAAAATCCGTATATTTTACAGTAAAATACTGGCAGCTGTGGTTGCCAGAATTTTACCGTAAAGAATATGGTGACCATGTATAAGACATTACGGTATTGGTTTTATAGAACTGTAAAAATAACAGGTAGACTGTGAACTATTTTACAGTAAACTACCATAATAAATATGGCAACCATGTATAAGAAATTACGGTATGCTTTTTTAAGGAACTGTAAATTTCATGGTTGAAAACTGTTTTGTTTAGGGTAAATTACTATATAAAAAACTGAGCTATTGTAAACCTATTTACAGTAATTTTCTTTAAAAATAGCAGCTACATTATAAACCTTTTTATAGTGAACTAAAAATAAATCTGTAAAATTTACAGTAAAATACTGGCAGCTGTGGTTGCCAGAATTTCTCCGTAAAAAATAAAGTGATAAAATATACGACATTATGGTACACCTTTTTGGCAAGAGTAAATTTCTCAGTTGAAAATATTTTTTGTTTGTGGTAAATCTCGATGGAAAAAATGATATATTATAAACCTAATATAATGTAAACCTTCAAATCAACCCCAATGCAAGAAGCTTTGTAAACTTACTGTTAGTACCATAATAACTTCAAATTACTGAGTATTCCGAAAGGTTGCTTCTGGGAATAAAAACCAAGTCAAAACTGATAAACCCAACTCAAACTTTAATCAAGTCAAGTGATGCTCAGATACCACACCTCTTTTAAACATCTTTCCTCACAGTCATCTTTAATCAAATAAACACTATTAAACAAACTGCATGGAGCAATGTTCCCTGTGACATTACATAATTTCCACTGTGACCTTTGTGTTGGTCTCAGTGAGGCCAAATTGTCTGATCAAATGCTCTGAAAAGTTCCTTCTCATAGCCAAAAACAAGAGGCCAAAACTAGAAAACTCCTTCTATGGAATAGAAAATTAGAATTGAGTAATAATTGTTTAAAGTAACTGAAAGAGCAGCTTCTCACAAATAAATATATAAAAATTTCACTGAATTGCTGTTGCTTTAATCTTATTTTCAAGTAATATCTTCAAATTGTTTGACCTTTGACCCTTTAAGTAAAAGTACAGCCTCTAACACAAATTGCAAAAAAAACAAACAAAAAAAAAAACACAAAATTGCTGCTTATTGTTCACGTAATCAAAGCAATAACAATTCCACAGAAAATGCACAACGACCCAGTTCACATAACTTTAACTACTAATCAAGTCAGTTTCAGTGTCTTTGGTCCTCTTATGACAGGAAAATGTGAATATCTTTGAGTACAGAACATTAAACATTAGAGGACGTCCCCTGAAACTTTGAAAACAATGATCCACATTTTCACCATTTCTGCCATTTAATGGACCAAACCAATCAATAATCAATTAATCAAGAAAATAACACACAGATCAACTGATTATGAAAAGTATGATGATCTAACAGTGCGATGAGGGTGAGGACTCTTGGGTTCACCGACAGCTGCTTCTTGTTCTTCTTTGTTTCAACTTTTGTGCCTCTCTCAGGATTGATCATGAAGAAACACCGTTGAACATAACTTCATAATCAAGCACTAAAAATACTATTTTTTTCTAAACAAGGAATTAAAAAAAATAATAACAATAAAAATAATAAACATGTGTTTACCTCTGAAGGAACTCAAGTGTTGAGCCCAGATCAACAGGATAGTGAATATTCAGGCAATAGTATGCTCCAAACATGAGACAGATGGCAGAGATGAAGTTGGAGATGTGGTCATTCACAATCTTGCCATCTACACTCACCATGAAGTGTGTCGAGGCATAGCAGGAGGTTCCTGCAAAGAACAGAAAGGTAAAAGAGCAGACCAGCCATTACCATCCAAACTCAGTCTTATCAAAATTGTTAGGCTTTGAAGCAGCACTTCAAAACATGACAATGCATAACAGTTTTCATGCAATACTTCTTAACATTAGCTTTGTGAAACTGATCAACACTTACCACATACAACAATACATGGATTCACAGGCAGTCTTTCCAGTGGTACGTCTTTTGCCACACATGTCTGGTCAACATAGTGGAAGAGGTTCTCCTCTTTGTCATCAAAGTAGGAAAGAAGAAGGAGAACCATGTCTTTAACATTCTCCGAGCAGCCCTCCAACTGTCCTCTCAGAATGTCAAGTTTTGTGACTGCCTGAAGAATTCTTTTGCTCTTCTCTGCACAAATGGTTCTCATGAAGTCCAGAAGCCGTTTTCCCTTTTTTTCGATAATGGTGAGGAAAGTCTCTTTCAGCGATACCCCAGTGAGCTCTTGGAAGTGTACTGTCATGCCAATCTCTTGGAATAAAAAAGGCCACTCCTCCAGGAGGGATTGCAGCTCTGTTCCCTTGTTTATGTCTTTGCGTTGGGAGTAGTAGGTACACTTCATCAGAGTTTTTACCTCGTCTGGGCTAAAGGCAGTCTGTTCACTGAGCGCTTTCATTTTGTCTTTCTTTTCCTGTTGGCTTTCTGGTGTCTCACTCACTGGCATATATTTCATATCCCACTTTATACAGCCATAGGTGTCCTGCATAGCTGCCCGTTGTTCAGCTGGGATTTCATCAGTGTCACAGTCATCTGACCCCTGTTTGCGTTTTTTTATCCTTGGTGCTGAAGACCGTTTCACATTTTCGATTCGGGCTTGTTACTGCTTTACTAGTGAGTGATATCCTAGTCCAACTACATCACCTGCGATGACATCTTGCAGTGACTGTGGATATTTTGCAACAAGTTTTTTGGCAACTTCTGTGGAGGCTTTGGTACTTGGAGAGGCACAAACATTCATCATGTCAGTGACGACAATCTGGACCATTTCTCTACGTACCCGTGGACTTGGCCTTTTCCCTCTCTCTAAACACTGCATCAAGTCTTCAGGAAACTTCGTCCATGGGATCTGGAAGTTGTCAACCCAGTCTGCCGCGGCAATCCAGCAGTTGGACGGCGAGGAGAGACTGACTGAAGAGCTTGTTGAGGAGGTTGGAGAAGACAGCGCTGACTGGCTATGGCCTTCATTGGTTTGTGCTGTAAAGAATGGAATAAAAAATGTATTTAAATCATGTTTTATCTTTGGTTACAGACCTACTTCTAAAAATGTTTACTTACTGGTTTTTTCCAGGCAGCTACCAATCTTCTGGCCTGAATTGGTCTCAGTGTAGAAAGGAGATCCGCTTCCTGAATGAATGGAAAATCCTCAGTGGTCTCTACTCCCAACGATTGAAGTGTCTCCACTAAAATATCCAAGATTGAGGCTGTGAGGTCTGGCAACACCTTTGTGATAGCACTGCGTATGTTGATTTGCTCTGCATCATCCATTTCTGAGTATGAAAGTGAATAAGGCACAATTATCCCCAGAATGACAGTCCAAGACAGTTAATAATGTGATAACACACTGTGTTTCAAAGGAACTATTTGGTATCCATCTTTAATGTAAGATGGCAATGGATAGAAATCAATCAAGTCACTGATGTTCAGACACTGCATTTTTTCATTGTCTTTCCTCACTGAGTAAAGGTGGTACCCAGAAAGGAATTCTGCTGTGTACACTGACATCAGAAAATGAAAAGTGTCATTTTTAATCAAAATGAGTACAAGTTCACCAAACTGCATGGAGTCAGTGTTCCCTGTGACAAGGAATTGTCCTTTTTTATATGATGTTCCCTTATAGAGAATTTCTACTGTGACCTTTGTGTTGGTCTCTGTGAATCCAAATTGTCTGACTGCATCTTGAATGGATTCACTGTATAGTCCTGAGTAAAATGGAGAACCATCTTTATCTTGGAAAACAGGCTTACTCATTGATCCTGCTGAAAGATACACCTGTAACAGCTGATGTCTTTCAGACAGAGTAAGGCAGAGGTTTTTGAAATTTTTCAAATTTCTTGCACATCTCTTGAAGTAACTGCTTACTTTCAAAGCGCATTGTCCATAGTCTGATCAGGGGCCCAAATTTCAGGATCATTTCTCGGTAATGACATAAAAAATGATGCTTTGGTTTCAGGCCAGTTTCTGGGAATAGAGTTTTTCTTGACTCCAAATATTCTTGAATAAGAACGTCAAGATTTTCTGTGCACATATCATGTCCACAATGTCTTTTAGCTGCAGAGTCAACTGCCACACATCATCTGCTGTATCTTTAACTCTGTCACCAATTATGAGAGGCAACAGCCTTAGAAAATTCCAATTCTGTACAGCTTGACCTGAGAGTTTAAGTCCATGGAGGCTGACCTCACATGGTTTTGTAGAAGCATCAGAACCACAGTATTTGAACTGTTTAATGCGTCGATTCAGAATGGAGTAAGTGAACCAAGTCTTTTTCTTTATAAAATACTTAAGATACAGTGCTACATCATAAGACAAAACACCCTCAAATATGTCATGTCCCAGACAAGGTGGCAAACCTGGCAGACAGACATTGAAGTATTTCAAAGAATTAAATACAGAGTTAAACTTTACTCCTTCCACATCTGGTGATGAACCTTCAGTCTGCAGGCAATCAACAGCAGCACTGTAGTTGTCGATGGTTCTCTCTGGTCCACACAGATTTGGATCACCCTGAAAGTCAGATCTGTTGATTAGACAGTACCTGCAGAAATATTTTGAGGAGCTGAAATTTTCAGAGAATCCACCGATGCAATGCGAGCCCAAATTATCTCCAGCAATGCAATACAAGGTTCCCTTGACTGTTTCACTTGATCCAACAATCCCATTCTCCTCCAATTCCTTCAAGTCTGTTATTAGTTCAGAGAACACCTTAGCATGCCCAAACGCTTTGAAATCTTTCTCTCTACACAACAACAGAAGTGACATGTGGTCTGTGTCAGACCGTACATGCAGTGGTAAGTTGGCAACAGATGCATACACAGCTAAAACTTTATGTCTTGTCTTGGCAGTGCCTAAAGGGTTAACTACTTCAAAGGCATCCTGGTATAGAACTAACTTCACACAATATGGATTTTGAGCAAAAAAATAATTGTTTTTGAATATCTGACCATCACTAATGTCACTTAGAACATCTGAAGGAGACTTGGGGGAGTGCTCTCCTGACACACAGTTCTGCCACAGATCAGATTCCAACAAACATTTCAAAGTCTCTCTCACAGGCACATAATAGGCAAACCTATCTACCCTGTTCTCATCTCTTCCTAAAAATATTTTCTTGGGCTGCACATAGTTGAATTTTTCTTTCAAAGACTTGGCTCTTGAATAAGCTGTTCGCATTGGCCCTGTATGACATGCAGTGAACAGATCAAATCCCTTGACAGATTCACAAACCTTGGTTATGTTTGTTACTTATTATATTACTGCGTTTTACTGTGAAAATGTGTGTTTTCCACATGATATTTAAAATTCAAGTTACGTATCATTTCTTCACTTAGAGGGGTATACTATATACTATACTTTTAAATATTTTTTTCAAACATTTTTACCATATTTTTTAACATCTTATTTCTGTATAAATTAAGGTGTGTTCTTGCTAAATTGTAAACAGTTTTATACCGTAAATTTAAAAGTACACATCAGCTAAATCTGTAATTTAAACAGCGTAATACCGTTAATTTTAGTGTGATTGCATATTTGTGACATTACAGTATTTCCCCGTTAATCTTAACAAACTTTTATATTTTCCACAGCAAAATAATGTCTTTTTTACATATTGTTACAGTAAAAAGTACAGTTAAACACCATTTTTTAATTTACAGTAACTCCATGTATCTACTACACTAATATACTGTTTTCAATTTTACAGTCTTTTACTGTTGGTATTTAACAGTTTTTTATTTTACAAACATTTCTTACAGTGTGCATTCCAGTATGGTTTTCATTTCAGCGCACATGTTAACAGGTTAGAGCAGACACACTGTCTGCGTGAGATGCATTATCTAGAGTTTCGGCATCTCACCTATTTTTCATGCACGACTCGCATGGTTCCCAGCAAAAAAAAAGCTGATTTTCTTTAGTGGGCTCTCTCTCTCTTCTCTCTCTCTCTCTGTCTCTCAATTTCAATTTAGTAATGCTTTATTGGCATGACTGCATACAAGCAATATTGCCAAAGCTAAAACAAGTAAACATTTAAGTCACACATTGAAAAGATAAATAATACAGTTAGTAAGTAAAAAATCAAATTAATAAAATAAAAAAAATGCTAATGTCACGGCCTCCCTAGTCAGAGATATTACAAGCCTACGGTAGCTCTCAGCTCACCAATTACGGCCACATCGTCTAGGGGGAAAACTGATCTCTGGTACCAATATTCCCAGGGCGCCGCGCAGCTAAACACTCGGCTTGCTTGTACATGCAAAGAGGAAAGAGTCAACGTTACCTCAGCTGGAAGGAACCGCGGTAGCTCCGCACAGGCACGGCCAGTCCTCCTTTGTTGCACCGTGGCGAGCAGCCCAGCTCCGGATGGGCGAAGTTGAATCGGGTTTACTTGCCAACTTCCTTGTTAAAGGTCCACAGGTTTTCGGCAGCAGTTGCTTCTTTCGGTGTCCAATGCTTGGCTTCGTTGACGTCTGAAGTGTTGTGAAGAGGAATCCCACTATCCAGAGTAGATGGCAGATTGCACAATGTTTGGCCGACACAGAATAGGGAAAAGGCATCCAGACAGGAGCAGCGTCTACCAGTAGCAGCCTCGTTGGTGCCCAAAATCCCACCGGAAATAGCTTAATCTGACCGCATCACAGGGTCAGGGGTCAAACCACCGTCACCTCAATTAACATGGTCAGCTGACATTTTCATCATTGCACCACAAGCAAGCCGAAGTATTTTATGGACCCACTAATTAACACACACAAATCACACTAATAATAATAATAATAATAATAATAATCTCAGTTAGGAGAACCGATACGAACTTCCTGGTGCTCTTAAAGGGGTAACATACTAATTTTAGCCTAAATGGCTTGTCAGTGACACTATGTAAAAAAAAATGCATGACAAATACAGAAATAAGAAGGAAACTGCAACTAGAAGGAAGCTGATTGGGGTTAGTGGTGTTAGTATCTGTAAGGAAGCTCAGCCTCAGGACTAGCTGGCTGAGGGGACTCCTCTCTATGTTCAGCTCTTGGCATTGCAGGGCTTTGTAATTATATGATCTCTCTCTCTCCATTTGCTTTATTGGCAGGACAACAAAAGTCATATTGCCAGAGCAACATACAAAATCACATAAACAGCATATTAATAACAATGCAGTGTGATTAACAATGCTAAAACTAACTGAAAATAACAAAAAAGACAAGGAAAAATAATGTACATGTATGTACGCACACATACATCATTTGAATTCTATACACGTACATGTACACACACTCACACACACATATATATATATATACACATACATATATGCATACTTATATTTCTCTGTATTCTGTATCTTTCCTTTGTTTATGTAGAGATTGTCCTTTTACTGTCCCTTATGTTATGGCAGGTGGCAACATTTTTGGCTGCTTGTTGTGCTGTAGGCCCTTCTCCTAGAATTATTAATAATTTTTCCATATCATTAAATTTTTTTTTTTTTTAAGTCAGGGAAAGCAATGTTCATATTTTTAAAGAATTTTTCTCTTTCTTGATCGTAATTTGTGCCATATAAAAGAAAATGAATCTCTTTCTCTATCTCTTTGGTCTTACTTTGCTCACACAGCCTGTCCTTTCTGGCCAGCCAGGTCCGTCTGTTTCGGCCCTTTTCAAAAGCCAGGCTGTGGTCACTGACACGGCTGTGGAGACTCTTTTCTGTGTTCTGCTCTTGATATACCAGGGCTTTATGGTGAAGTGTGTTTGTATTACTATTTTTTAAATGGATCCAAAATTTTAATGCCTGTTTTTGTATATCAATTATCAATGGACAAAAGCCTAATTCTGCTCTCCATGCATTGTTTGGAGTTTTTCTTTGTAATTTTTTACAAAATTCTGCATGCAGGGATTCAACTGGGTCTTTCCCATTTGGTGTAATTTAGTTTGATCGTGGAGCCCCCACTCCAGTTTTGTCTCCAGTTTTGTATGTTGGTGTTGTTATTCCTTGATTCCAGATCTCAAGGAAATATTCAGCTTTTAGCACGAGATAGAAAAATATCAGTAGGGCTCTTTGCATCTTGGGGATGCTGTGCTTTAACATCTCAGCGCAGATGCTGTCAGGCCCACAAGCTTTACCTGATTTGAGTGCTTTCAGTATGGCTTGCAGCTCCTTAGTAGTTATCATATTTCCGAGGGGGTTCTGGTTGTCTTTGATACGTGATTCTAATTGTTCAAGTTTTTCACAAATTGAATTTCGTTGATTTTGGTTTTTGGGTGAAAATTTGATAGGTTTTAAAAATGTATTTTCCAAGCATTTCAGTTTTGTTTTGGTAATTCTTCTCTTTTTGACACTTTCGTCTTTTCCAAGTTTCCCAGAAATGGTTTTGGTTTATTGACTCTTCAAATTGATTCAGCTGTATGTTGATTTATTCCAATCTTTTAGTTTTAATCTTGCTTTCATACTGTTTGAGCATTGCACAGTATCTTAGGTGTAAATCTTGATATTTAGGATTTTTGTGTTTTTGGTTTGATAGGGTTCTCAGATTTTTCCTAAATGTTTGACAGTCCTCATCAAACCATTTTCATTACTTTATTTACTTATTTTTTTAATCAGTTTTCAGATTTATCATTTTTAATTTAGATGTTGTCGCTGTGTACCGGTCCTTGAGTTAAAATCTCCATATAGCAGTACCTTCCCTTGGGCCTGGAAGTCACAGATTTCTGTGTGGAAATTTAGAAATATTTCTTTTGAGAAATAAGGGGATTCAGGGGATGGAATATGTGCTGCACACAGGAGTAGGTTATATTTGGGGGATGTGACATTTCTAATATTTAGCCATATGTGCATGTCTGATATTTTGATTGCTTTAATAGAGCATGTAAGTTCCTCCTTATACCATATTATCATACCCCCCGAATCTCTGCCACGCTGGACATTGCTGTGCTTCAAGGATGGTAATATTATTTCTCTGTAGCCTGAGGGACAGTAAGTTAACATATCTCTGCTCCATGTCTCTTGAAGGATTATTATATCTTTATCTTAACTGATAAAATCAGGATGTGTTCTCTTCATCCCAAACACTGAAGAACACAGATCCTGAATATTCCAACAGCTAATTGTAAATTATTTATTAGGGTGTTGTTCCTTTGTTGATGTTCTTTCATTTCTGTCTCTATTTTTAAGGTGGATAATCTTGTCTCCTCTTTTACATGCCTCACCTCCGCTCTGAGCTGTTGTATGAGGTCACTGTCCATCAGCCTGCCCTCTTTAAGCTCTGCTATCTCTATTTCTAGCTGTGAGAAGCAGTCCTGCATATGCTACATTGTGGCTGACAGTCTGGGGGAGCCAGAATTTTGGATTCATTATCAATATACAGTTGTCTCCTTTTTGAAAAGCCTCTCATTTTAAGTTGAGTAAAAGTTGTTCGGAGGGCGGTGTGCCAGGCACCAGGATAGTCTATATAAAATAGCAGGTTTGTTTTCGTCATCTTATTTGTTGTATTTTTGCAGTCTGCAGTTAGGGTTTCCAGTGAGTCTCCCAGTACTATTTCCTTACGATGTTTCTTTGCCTTGACATGAGTAATATTGTCAGGGTATTTGATCATAGTGCAGGTCAGGCCTGTACCTATTTGGTTATTTGAACCATAACATTCCATTTTAGAATTCTGAACTGTAACTGTCAAAAAGTCAACTGTCAGAATTTAATAATCTATTATATAGCAAGCGGCGATTACGGGGTTCAGGCAGCAAACGGCTGACATTTGATTGATTGAGTAATAAGCCTGTCCTTATAAACTTTATTCAGACTTTTCACCAAGACATAGTATACAAAATTTGAACTGGATTAGGAGTTATGACTGTTTGCTTATAGTGCCACCTATGGATGTATTTATACCAAATTCGGTAGGCTTGAGTGGAATGGGCTGTAGATGAGAGATCTTAAGTTTGGTGTTGACTGGACGTTGCATTCGGGAGTTACAGTGCATTATATCAACAGAGGCCACACAATTTGTTGGTTTACTGTGGCCACGTTTTTAATGTAGCAACATTCTGTGTAGAATATTTAAAGATCTTGGTATAAAGAGTCCGTGTACCAAGTTTTGTGCAAATCAGTCAAACCGTCTAGGAGGAGATTGATTTTAAAGGTTTCATGAAAATCTCTTAATTTTCACAGAGATTGCGCTTCGACACATCCTTAAGCATCCTGTACATTTTTCATGATGATAGGTGTTAGCTACTTGACTACAAGGGGTACTGAAATTTGATTGGCTGATGTTGGCCATCTTGTTTGAGCAATCACCTTGTATGTATAAATATCCATAACCTTGACCAACATGTAGCATGCAAAATTTCAAGTTGATCGGACAATTGGTTCAGTATCACCATTTGTTTGCTATAATGCCACCCATGGACAGATTTTCACCAGATTCGGTATGCTTGAGTCTTATGGCCTGCAGATGAGGGATCGTGTGGGAAGTGTGGTGACGATTGGGCATTGCTTTGAGGAGTTATCGCTCATTATATCAATAGAGGCCACATCCACAAGTTTCACTGGCTTACTGCAGCCGCATCTAACGTAGCAACTTTCTTTATACAATGTTTAAGATCCTGGTATTCAAGATGCAGCGTACCAAGTTTCATGTAAATCAGTTGCACTATCTTGGAAAAGATGGATTTTTAATGTTTCACAAAAAATTCAAAATGACGGAAAATCTATTATGACGCATCATTTTGGTCCAAGAGGCATTTTTTTTTAAAATGGAGCCAGGGAAAAAGGAGAAAATTTTGATGCCAGTCCAAACAGTTCAAGAGTTTTAGCCCAAAACGCATTTTAGATCACTATAGGACCACCACCTGGCCAGTGAGGGTAGAAATTGCTCTTTGCTACATATTTAACCATCCTGTAAAGTTTCATGATGATAGAGGATACCTACATCACCATAAGGGCTACTGAAATTTGATTGGCTGATATCGGCCATATTGTTTGAGCAAACACCTTGTACCTATAAGGTAAGATAATCCTTAACTGATCCCACAGCAAGGTCATTTACAGTGTAATAGCAGCAAAGCGGAGTGCAATAACAAGAGCATTTTGTCAATAAAAAAGGGCAAATATAATAAATAAGAGATAAACAGAATACAAGAATGCAGAGTTACAATGTAAGTAACAATTTACAAATTAACACCAGTTAGTAGCACAGCATTGCACAAGTATATATTGGTTTTGCACATCTTGGTAATTGCATTTATATTGCAGACATTTTCCCATATTGGTGAATGTGGTCTGCTGGGAGCAGTGCTGGTTGTAGACCCTGACAGCTGCAGGGAGGTAGGACCTGCGGTATCTCTCCTTCACACACCGCAGGTGAAGCAGCCTGTCATTGAAGGAGCTTCCCAGTGCTGTCAGTGTGTCCTGCATGGGGTTGGACAAGTTCTCTATCAAGGATGTCAGCTTAGCCATCATCTTCCTTTCTCCCACCACCTCGACTGGGTTGAGGGGGCATCCCAGGACAGAGCTGTCCTTCTTAGCCAGTTTGTTGAGTCTCCTCCTGTCAGCAGTCGAGATACCACTGCCCCAGCAAACCACTCCATAAAAGATGGCTGATGCCACCACAGAGTCAAAAAAAAGTCTTCAGGAGTGCCCCCTGCACTCCAAAAGACCTGAGTCTCCTCAGCAGATAGAGGAGGAGATATCTGCTCTGGCCTTTCTTATGTAGTGCATTAGTGTTGTCAGTCCAGTCCAGTTCAGTTTATTATTAAAGTGAACACCCAGGTACTTATAAGATCTCACCATCTCAATGTCTGTTCCCTGGATGTTCACTGGTGTAGGAGGAGAGTGTTTGCACCTGCGAAAATCCACCGCCAACTCTTTGGTTTTCCCTGCATTGATCTGGAGGTGGTTCCTCTGGCACCAGTCCACAAAGCCCTGGGTCAGTTCTCTGTACTCCCTGTCGTCCCCATCTGTGATGAGGTTGACAATTGCGGAGTCATCAGAGAACTTTTGCAGGTGGCAGTTGGCTGAGTTGTGTGTGAAGTCTGCAGTGTAGCGTGTGAAGAGGAAGGGAGCCAGGACTGTTCCCTGTGCTGCAGACAATTATGTTGGACTCGCAGTCCCGTATCCTCACATACTGTGGTCGGTTGGTGAGGTAGTCCATGATCCATGCTTTGAGGTTGTGGGTCCACCCCTGTGCAATCCAACTTGTTCCTCAGGAGAGTGGGCTGTATGGTATTGAATGCACTGGAGAAATCAAAAAACATGATTCTCACAGTGCTTCCAGTATTTTCCAGGTGAGAGGGGGATCTGTGCCAGAAGTAGATGATAGCATCATCCACCCCAGTGCCAGGTTGATAGGCGAACTGTTGCGGGTCCTTTGATGGGTTCACCAGAGGGCGGAGATGGACAAGGACCAGTCTCTCCAAGGTCTTCCATCAGGTGCCATGTCAGTGCCACCTGCCTGTAGCTCTTGAGGTCCTTGGGGTGCAGGGTCTTTGGCACAGGTACTGCGCAGGATGTTTTCCCTCAGATGTGGCACTCTCTCCAGCTTTAGGGACAGATTGGGGCTAGGGGCCTGATTACTGGTGGTTGTGAGTGAGGGGGTAGGGCATGGGAGTTGGGTTTCTTGTAACCAGAGATGGTTTTGAGGCCCTTCCAGACTCCGCCGACGTTGTTCTGCTGCAGCTGATCCTCCATCTTCCTCCTGTAGCTGTTTTTTCCCCTCCTTGATCTTCCTCCTCAGCTCCTTCTGCACATTCTTCAGCTCCTGCTTGTTTCCTGACTTAAAGGCCCTCTTTTTTTCCATGAGGAGAGCCTTTATGTCCGAAGTAACTCAGGGTTTGTTGTTGGAAAAACACTGTACAGTCCTGGTTGGTACGGTGTTCTCCAGACAGAAGTTGAAAAAGCCTCAATATACAACAGCAAAATTTAGGGGTTGAAGCAGCGAACCTGCTGGAACCCTATTGTATTTGTTCAGATTATTAGGGGTTCAAGCAGCGAAGCTGCTGAAACCCTACTGTATTTCTCAAGATTTTTAAGGGTCCAAGCAGCAAACTTGCTGGAGCCCTATTGTATTTGTTCAGATTTTTAGGGGTTCAATAAGCCTCTCTTCTGAAACCTGACTGTAAGCAGCAAACCTGCTTGAACCCAATTGTAGTTGTTTAGATGTTTAGGGTTTGAAGCAGCTTCGCTGCTGAAACCCCTGGAGGGGGCTTGAACCCCAAAATATTGCTGTTGTATATTGAGGCCTTTTGCTTTTGCTATTCAGGGGTCCAAGGAGCCAAGCTGCTGGAACCCCTACAGAAAATAAAAATCTTGACAAATACAATCAGGTTTCACCAGCTCCGCTGCTTGAACCCCTAAATATTGCCGTTGTGTATTGGGGATTTTTGCTTTTGCTATTTAGGGGTCTAAGCAGCGAAGCTGCTGGAACCCTATTGTATTTGTTAAGATTTTTCAGGGTTCAAGCAGCGAACATGCTGGAGCCCTATTGTAGTTGTTCAGATTGTTGCGCGGAAATAAAAATCTTGACAAATACATTTGGGTTTCAGCAGCAAAGCTGCTTGAACCCCTAAATATTAATGTTGTATATTGAGGCCTTTTGCTTTTACTATTCAGGGGTCCAAGGAACCAAGCTGCTGGAAACCTTAGAGAAAATAAAACTTTTGACAGGTACAATCAGGTTTCACCAGCTTTGCTGCTTGAACCCCTAAATATTGTTGTTGTGTATTGGGGCTTTTTGCTTTTGCTATTTAGGGGTCCAGGCAGCAAAGCTCGATTGAAGAAAGAGTTCAGATTATTCACCCATATCTGATCCCCCACAAGCTGGGAGCTGGGTTCCTTCTAACCAGGGATGGTTTTGATTCCCCTCCAGACTGGATGTATTTGACAAGATTTTTAGGGGTCCAAACAGCGAAGCCCCTTGAACCCTACTGTATTTGTTGAGGTTCTTAGGGGTTGAAGCAGTCAAGCTGCTGAAACTCGACTGTATTTCTCAAGATTTTTAAGGGTCCAAGCAGCAAACTTGCCGGAACCCTGTTGTATTTTTTCAGATCTTTAGGGTTTGAAGCAGCTTCGCTGCTGAAACCCCTGGAGGAAATAAAAATCTTGACAAATACATTCAGGTTTCACCAGCTTCGCTGCTTGAACCCCTAAATATTGCTGTTGTGTATTGAGGATTTTTGCCTTTGCTATTTAGGGGTCCAAGCAGCAAAGCTGCTGGAACCCTATTGTATTTGTTCACATTTTTAGGGGTTCAAGTAGTGAACCTTCTGGAACCCTATTGTATTTGTTCAGATTTTTAGGGTTTGAAGCGGTTCTGCTGCTTAAACCCCTCGAGAAAATAAAATTTTTGACAAACACAATCGGGTTTCAGCAGCTTCGCTGCTTGAACCCATAAATATTGTGGTTGTATATTGAGGCCTTTTACTTTTGCTGTTCAGGGGTCCAAGGAGCCAAGCTGCTGAAGTAAAAATCTTGACAAATTGAATGGGGTCTCACCAGCTTCGCTGCTTGAACTCCTAAATATTGCTGTTGTATATTCTAGCTTTTTGCTTTTGCTATTTAGGGGTCCAAGCAGTGAAGCTGCTTAAACCCTATTTTATTTGTTAAGATTCTAGGGGTAAAAGCAGCGAAGCTGCTGAAACCCTACTGTATTTGTCAAGATTTTTTAGTGCCCAAGCAGCAAACCTGCTGTATTTGTTCAGATGTTCAGGGGTTCAAGCAGCTTCGCTGCTGAAACCCTCTTGTGTTTGTCAAGTTTTTTATGGGTACAAGCAGCGAAGCAGCTGAAACCCTACTGTATTTCTTCAGGTTTTTGGCGGTTCAAGTGGCAAACCTGCGGGAACAGTATTGGATTTGTTCAGATTTTTAGGGTTTGAAGCAGTTTTGCTGCTTAAACCCCTAGAGAAAATAAAAATGTTGACAAATACAATCAGGTTTCATCAGCTTCGCTGCTTGAGGAAATTGCTGTTGTATATTGAGGCTTTTTGCTTTGTACTTCTGCTGGAACCCTGTTGTATTTGTTCACATTTTCGCTGCTGAAACCCCTGGAGGAAATAAAAATCTTGACAAATACAATCAGGTTTCAACGGCTTTGCTGCTTGAACCCCTAAATATTAATGTTGTATATTGAGGCCTTTTGCTTTTGCTATTCAGGGGTCCAAGGAACCAAGCTGCTGGAAACCTTAGAGAAAATAAAACTTTTGACAGATACAATCAGGTTTCACCAGCTTCGCTGCTTGAACCCCTAAATATTGCTGTTGTATATTGAGGCTTTTTACTCTTGCTATTTAGGGGTCCGAGCAGCAAAGCTGCTTAAACCCTATTTTATTTGTTTAGATTTTCATGGGTGAAAGCAGCAAAGCTGCTGACACCCTCATGTGTTTGTCAGGATTTTTAGGGGTTCAAGCAGAGAAGCTGCTGAAATCCTACTGTATTTGTCAAGATTTTTCAGTGCCCTAGGAGCGAACCTGCTGTATTTGTTCAGATGTTCAGGGGTTCAAGCAGCTTCACTGCTGAAACCCTCTTGTGTCTGTCAAGATTTTTAGGGGTACAATCAGCCAAGCTGCTGAAACCCTTCTGTATTTGTTCAGATTTTTAGGGGTTGAAGCATTTTCGCAGCTTAAACCCGAAGAGAAAATCTTGACGAATACAATCGGGTTTCAGCAGTTTCGCTGCTTGATGCCATACATATTGTTGTTGTATATTGAGGCCTTTTGCTTTTGCTTGTTAGGGGTCCAAGCAGTGAAGCTGCTGAAACCCTATTTTATTTGTTCAGATTTTTAGGGATTCAAGCAGCGTAGCTGCTGAAACCCTATTGTCTTGTCGAGATTTGTATTATTATGATTATTTTAACCCAAAAAGTGTTTGCACAGCAAAATCTGTACAAGCTAGAGCCAAGAAGCTTGGTAGATAGGTTTCTATATCCACCCACTACTTTTAAAGAAACTAAGCCCACAAAGGTTAAAGAAATTACCCCGAGTGGCGAAATGGTTGGACGATAGAGAGGCACAACACGTTTTGGGCGATAACTCTTCAACCGTTTAGATAATTAGGGGTTCAAGCAGCCTCGCTTCTGAAACCCTACTGTATTTGTCAAGATTTTTTGTGGTCCAAGCAGCAAAGCTGCTGGAACCCTTTTGTATGTGTTAAGATTTTTCAGGGTCCCTGGAGGAAGTAAAAATCTTGACAAATAAAATCGGGTTTCACCAGCTTCGCTGCTTGAACCCCTAAATATTGCTGTTGTATATTGTGGCTTTTTGCTTTTGCTATTTAGGGGTCCAGGCAGCGAAGCTGCTTAAACCCTAGTTTATTTGTTTATATTTTCAGGGTTACAAGCAGCGAAGCTGCTGAAACCCTACTGTATTTGTCAAGATTTTTCAGTGCCCAAGCAGCAAACCTGCTGTATTTGTTCAGATGTTCAGGGGTTGAAGCAGCTTCGCTGCTGAAACCGTCTTGTGTTTGTCAAGATTTTTAGGGGTACAAGCAGGGAAGCTGCTGAAACCCGACTGTATTTGTTCAGATTTTTAGGGTTTGAAGCAGCTTCGCTGCTGAAACCCCGAAAGAAAAATAAACTTATTGACAAATACAATTGGGTTTCAGCTTAGCTGCTTGAACCCCTAAATATTGTTGTTGTATATTGTGGCTTTTTGCTTTTGCTATTTAGGGGTCCAAGCAGCAAACCTGCTGGAACCCTGTTGTATTTGTTCAGATTTTTAGGGTTTGAAGCAGCTTTCCTGCTGAAACCCCTGGAGGAAAAAAAATCTTGACAAATGCAATCGGGTTTCAGCAGCTTCGCTGCTTGAACCCCTAAATATTGCATTTATATATTGAGGCTTTTTGCTTTTGCTGTTCAGGGGTCCAACTATTGAAGCTGCTGGAACCCTAATGTATTTGTTCATATTTTTAGGTGGTCAAGTAGTGAATCTTTGTTCAGATTTTTAGGGTTTGAAGCGTTTTTTCTGCTTCAACCCCAAGAGGAAATAAAAATTTTGAAAAATATAATCGGGTTTCAGCAGCTTCGCTGTATTTGTTTGTTACTGTATTTGTTCAGATTTTTAGGGTTTGAAGCAGCTTCGCTGCTGAAACCCCGAAAGAAAAATACAATTATTGACAAATACAATTGGGTTTCAGCTTCGCTGCTTGAACCCCTAAATATTGCTGTTGTATATTGAGGCCTTTTGCTTTGCTATTCAGGGGTTCAAGCAGCTTCGCTTCTGAAACCCTACTGTATTTGTCAAGACTTTTAGTGGTCTATGCAGTGAACCTGCTGGAACCCTATTGTAGTTGTTCAGATTTTTAGGGTTTGAAGCAGCTTCGCTGCTGAAACCCCTCGAGGAGATAAACATCTTGACAAATACAATCAGGTTTCAGCAGCTCTGCTTCTTGAAGCCCTAAATATTGCTGTTGTATATTGAGGCCTTTTGCTTTTGCTATTCAGGGGTCCAAGCAGCAAAGCTGCTGGAACCCTAATTCATTTGTTCAGATTTTCAGGGGTACAAGCAGCGAAGCTGCTGAAAACCTCTTGTTTTTGTCAAGATTTTTAGGGGTACAAGCAGTGAAGCAGCTGAAACCCCACTGTATTTGTTCAGATTTTTAGGGGTTGAAGCGGTTGTCCTGCTAAAACCCCTAGAGAAAATAAAAATCTTGACTAATACCATCGGGTTTCAGCAGCTTCACTGCTTGAACCCCTAAATATTGTGGTTGTATATTGAGGCCTTTTGCTTTTGCTTTTCAGGGGTCCAAGCAGCGAAGCTGCTGGAACCCTACTGTATGTGTTCAGATTTTTAGGGTTTCATGCAGCGAAGCTGCTGAAACCCAATTGTCCTTTCAAGATTTGTATTATTATGATTATTTTACCCCAAAAAGTGTTTGCTCAGCAACATCTATAGAAGCTAGAGCTACCAAGCCTGGTAGATACGTTCCTATATCCACCCACTACTACGGTTAACAAAATTACCCTGACTGGCCATATGGTTGGACTATAGAGAGCCACAACACGTTTTGGGCTATAAGTCTTGAACCGTTCGGATTTTTAGGGGTTCAAGCAGCCTTGCTTCTGAAACCCTACTGTATTTGTCAAGATTTTTATGGTTTGAAGCAACTTCGCTGCTGAAACCCCTAGAGGAAATAAACACCTTGACAAATACAATCGGGTTTCAGCAGCTCTGCTTCTTGAACCTCTAAATATTGTTGTTGTATATTGAGGCCTTTTGCTTTTGCTATTCAGGGTTACAAGTAGCAAAGCTGCTGGAACCCTATTGTATTTGTCAAGATTTTTAGGGGTCCAAGCAGCGAAACTCCTGGAACCCTTTTGTATTTGTTGACGTTCTTAGGGGTTCAAGTAGTTTTGCTGCAAGAAATTGCTGAAACCCTATTGTATGTAAGATCTTTCTGGGTCCAAGCAGCGAACCTGCTGGAACCCGATTGTAGTTCAGATTTTTAGGGTTTGAAGCAGCTTCACTGCTGAAACCCCTTTAGGAAATAAAAATCTTGACAAATACAGTTGGGTTCCAGCAGCTTCGCTGCTTGAACCCCTAAATGTTGTGGTTGTATATTGAGGCCTTTCTTTTTCCTATTTAGGCGTCTAAGCAGCGAAGCTGCTGGAACCCTATTGTATTTGTTCAGATTTTTAGGGCTTGAAGCGGTTTTGCTGCTTAAACCCTAAGAGAAAATAAAAATTTTGACAAATACTCTCGGGTTTCAGCAGCTTCGCTGCTTGGATCCCTAAATATTGTGGTTGTATATTCAGGCCTTTTGCTTTTGCTATTTACGGATTCAAGCAGCGAAGCTGCTGACACCCTATTGTCCTGTCAAAATTTTTATTGTTGTGATTATTTTAACCCTAAAAGTATTTGCACAGCAAAATCTATCGAAGCTAGAGCTACCAAGCTTGGTAGATAGGTTCCTATATCCACCCACTACTAAGTTTAAAAAAATTACCCCGAGTGGCCACATGGTTGGACTGTAGAGAGCCACAACACGTTTTGGGCTATAACTCTTGAACCGTTCAGATGTGCAAGCAGCCTTGCTTCTGAAACCCTACTATATTTGTCAAGATTTTTAGGGTTTGAAGCAGCTTCGCTGCTGAAACTCCTCGAGGAAATCAACATCTTGACAAATACAATCGGGTTTCAGCAGCTTTGCTTCTTGAACCCCTAAATATTTCTGTTGTATATTGAGGCCTTTTGCTTTTGCTATTCAGGGGTCCAAGCAGCAAAGCTCCTGGAACCCTTTTGTATTTGTTCAGATTTTTAGGGGTTCAAGCAGAAAAGCTGCTGAAACTCTATTGTATTTCTCAAGATTTTTAACGGTCCAAGCAGCAAACTTGCTGGAACCCTATTGTATTTGTTCATATTTTAAGGGGTTCAAGCAGCCTCGCTTCTGAAACCCCATTGTATTTGTCAAGATTTTTAGTGGTCCAAACAGCAAAGCCGTTGGAACCCTATTTTATGTAAGATCTTTCTGGGTCCAAGCCGCAAACCTGCTAGAACCCTATCTCAGTTGTTTAGATTTTCAGGGTTTGAAGCAGCTTCGCTGTTGAAACTCCTAGAGGAAATAAAAATCTTTACAAATACAATCGGGTTTCAGCAGCTTCACTGCTTGAACTCCTAAATATTGCTGTTGAATATTGAGGCCTTTTGTTTTTGCTATTCAGGGGTCCAAGCAGCGAAGCTGCTGGAACCCCAAGAGAAATTAAAAATCTTGACAAATACAATCAGGTTTCTCCAGCTTTGCTGCTTGAACCCCTAAATATTAATGTTGTATATTGAGGCCTTTTGTTTTTGCTATTCAGGGGTACAAGCAGTGAAGCTGCTGAAACCCTATTGTGTTTGTCAAGATTTTTTGGGGTTCAAGCAGTGAAGCTACTTTACCGTGATTGGCCACATGGTTGGACTATAGAGAGCCACAAAACGTTTTGGACTTTAACTCTCGAACCGTCTGGTCTAGAATCAAAATTTTTCTCCTCTAATTCCTTGGCTCCAGATTAACAAAAAGCCTTGTGGACCAAAATGATGCGCCTCATTGGACTTTCCTCCATGTTGAATTTTTATCAAACATTTGAAATCCATCTCTTCCTAGACAGTGCGACTGATTTGCATGAAACTTGGAACACTTCATCTTCATACCAAGGTCTTTAAACATTGGATAAAGAAAGTTGCTATGTTAGATTTGACTGCAGTAAGCCAGTGAAATTTGTGGGTGTGGCCTGTATTGATATAATGAGCTATAACTCTTCAAAGCAATGCCCAATTGTCACCACACTTCCCGCACGATCCCTCATCTGCTGGCCATTAGACTCAGGCATACCAAATTTGGTGTAAATCTGTCCATAGGTGGCGTCATGGCAAACAAATGGTGGTAACTCCTGAACCAATTGTCCGATCAACTTGAAATTTTGCATGCTACATGTTGGTCAAGGTTATGGATGTGTATAAGTACAAGGTTATTGCTCAAACAAGATGGACAACATCAGCCAATCAAATTTCAGTACTCCTTGTAGTCACGTAGCTCTGACCTATCATCTTGATAATTTACAGGATGATTAAGGATGTGTCAAAGAGCAAGCTCAATGAAAATTAAGAGATTTTCATAAAAGATTTTAAAATCACTCTCCTCCTAGATGGTTTGACTGATTTGCACAAATCTTGGTACACGGACTCTTCATACCAAGATCTTTAAATATTGTATACGGAAGCTTGCTACATTAAGAAACGTGACCACATTAATCCAGTGCATTGTGTGGGTGTGGGTGTGGCCTCTGTTGATGTAATGCACTGGAACTCCCAATTGCAATGTCCTGTCAACACCAAACACTGACCAATTTAATCATATGCGGTTAGTAGCCTATTTCCTTTACTCCTTCAAGCAGACATTGGTCATGTCAGAAATTGGCACCCTAATTTATGAAAACCATTTATACCCATATACCCTACCCTACCAAATTTGTTGGGACATTGGATGTTTTAGTGGGGAGTCTTACAAATTAAGACAGCACAAAATGCCACAAGGGAATGAGATAACAGACTTTCAGATGGAGTGACGGAAGGGTGCCATTAGGATCAATTTCTGTACTGAATGCCACCTCTTGCCTCTGGACAACCCCATCTATCCTTCACTGTGGCAGTTCTATGGAACATGTTTCAGCATAATAATACCCTGTGTTGCAAAGCGTGCACTGTATGTGGTATGTGCATGGTTTCAAGGCAACAATGACAGAACGGTTGATTGGCCAGCAGAAATCCCAGATTTGAATTGATCAGGGATGAAATGTAATGCAGTTATTTTTTACATTTTTTCATTTTTTTATTTCTTAAACTTTTTATTTTTAATTATTTTACTTATTTTCTTATTTTATTATCTTAATTAATTTTTTGTTTTAGAATTACTGTATGTGTTTTTTCTTTATCTCATATTTTTACATTTTTAAATTTTTTGAATTTCTTTTTATTGTTTTATTTGTAATTATTTTTCCTTTTAGAATTAGAGTACATCTAAATTGGGTGTTGTCAACCAACAAGGTCATCATTGCATCCCACTCTCATGTTATCAGAAATTATAGTTATGCGGTTATTCAGGCCAAAGGTATTACATTTTGCAGTAAAAGCATGTTTTGCACTGAACTATGTGTCCCGATACTTTTGGTTGAGTTGTGTACACCCACAGGGGCTGTCCGTGTCTTGTGTGTACCCCTGTATCCCCCTCCCCCCAAATTAGTGGACAATCATACTATACCAACCGGAAAAAAAAATCTTCACAAATATTATTCTCTGGACCTCTTTCATGAAAAAAATGTCTTTCATACATATGTGATCGATAAATGTGCCATTTTCAGTGGTTACATCTTTTACAACATGAGTGAATCCATATTGCTGCATAACCTGGACAGAGGACATGACAAACAGATTTTCATTAAAATCACCCATGATTATCTTGATCACATGAAAATGTATTCATGTGATCAATCAAAGCTATCAGCTCATGTCGGAATGCAGGAAGCATGTATGATGGTGGTCTATACAAAACTGCCACAACTGTTTTCAGAGGATCAGTAGTAAACAGACATTCAGTGTTAATACGTGATAAATCTATTATATACAATCAGTGCCACCTTTGTAGTTCACACCAACACCTCCATGCTGCTGTTCTTTCAATTCAGCAAATATTTGTTCACTTTCGTCATATGCAAGGCATCTAGGTTTGCTGTGAAACAAAAAAACCTGTCAGATGAGATTCCTCAATGGAATGTTCATGTTTTAGCCGTGCTTCTGTCACACAAATGACATCTGCCTCCATATGCCTTTGGTCTTGTCTTATGTCTTTAACATGGGATGTGAGTACTTGAACATTGTGTAAAATGATCTTGTGTGATGGCTCTGGGACTTTATTTAAAGGTTTGAATGCAAGCATGTCTTTTGTTGACTTTTCAAATGTGTCTTTGTGCATATATAGCTGTCTGCTTAAAATCTTCTATTGTAAGTCTTTTCAAAGATGTCACATGACTCAATGTTACATATAATTGTCCAGGAGCAAAGATCTTTCTAAGTGAGACAACAGCCTTTTCCACTGTTAAACCCTGTACTTTGGGCACAGTGCAAGCCCAAGCTAATTTCAAAGGAAATTGACGCCTCATACCGCCACTGTTTGTCACTCGTTCCTCATTGGCCTCAATTTGTGTCGCTGTTTGCAGTCCAAGTTCTAAAGATCACTTCTTGGCTCTTAATGTTGTACCAACCTTTTCATCATCAAAGGTAACATATGTTCTTGATGGGAAAGTTTCATCATCTTCTTAACATACTTCACAAACAGTGCCAAATACCCCATTTACAAGTCCATCTGAAACATCAGTGTTTTTAAGTAGCATTACACGTGCATGTACACCAAGTGTGAGTGACCTTTCCAGACAAGTATTAAAACCTTTGAGACGGTGTCCATTTTTTCTTTCCAATCCACCAGTTTCAGCAACCCTTTCAAAATCCTGAGCTTCAATGGAAATTACATCAGGGCATACTTTTTGCAACATCTTAAAGTTATGATCTTCAACCTCACTGTTGCATATATATGAATATCAGTACTCTCTTCACCTTCACCTGTCTCACATTGCTTTTGTGCAGTAGCATCTTGTTATTGTAAAGGTTCATCTTTTTTGTGTTTCCTTATGCGATTCAGTAATTGCACAAGCTGTGTGTCTTTCTATCAAACAACATCAGTCAGAGTGAAATAATTTGACCATAAATTGACACCTATTGGCTCAGAATATAGAGGTTTTTCTTTCCCTGGGGCCAACTGATAAAAGTCCCCAAGAGTAATTATAGAAACTTTTCCAAAAGGAGAGTAATCACCTGTGTGTTTAATCTGTCTCAGTCTGCTGTGAATATATGTAAGGATTTTATGATCAACCATTGATATTTCATCAATAATATTTGTAGGTTTCCCAGCTTTGCTCTCAAAGAGTTGATTTTTTCCTCCCTTGGTGGTTGATAAGGTAGTGTCGCATCTGTTCCGATTGAAAAGCAATCGTGAATTGTCGAAGCATTAATGTTATAGCCGGCAACACTAGTTGGAGCTATTAATAACACATATCTCATCAGGATTATATGACAGCTGTGATAGAAAGCGGGATGCTTCATAATATATTGCCTTTATTAAGTGAGAATTACCAGTCCCAGCACTGCCAGATGCAAACACATGAAATGGGTCAGGGTTTTCACCACGTCTTTTCTGTAAACACCAGGAACAAATTGGATGAAAAACCTGTGACTGTTTTTCATTCAGTGAACGGGACAAGAGCATTGCATCCTCCTTTCGCATTCCATAGTGGTTATGATCAATTGTGCAAGTGTTATCTTTATTTGCTTTGAGATCTGGTATGATTTCATCACTTTCCTCAGTATCTGTCCATTGAGCTGTCATGGTCTCAATACTTTCTTACTGTTCCAGTTCAGCTTCTGGACAGATTTGTGCCCATGTATCTTCTATCATATCATTCATTTCTCGATCTTGTTGAGCTTGTTCTATGTCATCAGCTTCTTTCTCAGATGTTTTCCTGTTTGAGTCCACAATGAATTTCACAGACTCGAGTTCATGATCAAACTGTTTAACAAATCCCATGTTGTAGAAATCTTCAAAGGTATTGATGTGTAATGGTTTCAGTTGACAGTCAACATAATGAGGCAAAAAAAGTTGTGAGATACTATGGTAATATTTCTCTGGGCTTTTGGTTGGTGAAAAACAAGCATACAAGAACATAAGAACATATTATGATGAGAACAGGCCATTCGGCCCAACAAAGCTCGCCATTGCAATTTAAAGAGTATCCAAAACTGCATCAGGTCTGGAC
The DNA here is from genome assembly GCA_022829145.1 of Albula goreensis. Taxonomy (NCBI): domain Eukaryota; kingdom Metazoa; phylum Chordata; class Actinopteri; order Albuliformes; family Albulidae; genus Albula; species Albula goreensis. The sequence continues at coordinate 34,651,711 of CM040753.1, forward strand.
TTGAACACAGCAAGGGTCTCTGCCTCAACTACATGACCTGGCAACCTATTCCATGTATTGATAACTCTTTGTGTAAAATAATACTTCCTTATGTCAGCGCGCAACTTACTCTTAACTGGTTTTCATTTATGTCCCCTTGTTCTACAGACTGAACTCTCCTTAAGTGTATTGTAGTTAACCTTGTTGAGTCCTTTTATTAATTTAAAAACCTCTATTAAATCACCCCTTAGTCACCCTGAAATTCCTGCAGATTTCATTTTCCCTATGAACCTCTCATGCGGAACCTTGTCAAATGCCTTTTGAAAGTCTAAATAGATAATTTCATAAGCTTTGTTTGCATCTAAACATGCTGTAGCTTCCTCAAAAAAAAAATCCAGGAGGTTTGTTAAGCATGACCTTCCTCTGCGAAAATCGTGCTGGCTATCGTTTAAGATACCATTTTGTTCAAGGAATAATTCCAAATTGTCCCTAATGATGGATTCCAGTAATTTACAAGTGATACAGGTTAAGCTGACAGGCCTGTAATTTCCTGGATCAGTCCGATCTCCTTTTTTGTAGATAGGTACAACAATGTCTTGCTTCCGTACAATATCGTACAACTGCAACATCTGTGTGTGACGTTTTCCTTCCAAATCCAAGTCCATATTCCAACTTCATACTGTTAGGTGCTGAGCTCTCAGATTTATACTGTATTCTGTACTCACGCAAAGCTTGCCAAACACATTTCAGCAAATTCAATTGTTTTTGGTCTCCCTTTGTATTTGTGTATGATGCTCTTCATCCATGAGTTTTCTTTGTCACCAAATTCAGTTTTCTTTTGAATAACACTGAGTGGAAGACTCATCCTTATTGTGTGTTCACCAGCTGGGATTGTTATGGCTCCCCGGCTCCGCTTGCCAGTTTCCTATGTATTTGCGTTTTTCTTTTGAAATAGGAGGCTGGTGGGCGGAGCTGGGATGAGGCAGTCCTTAGATTGAGGCAGTCCTGGATGGAGTGCGCTATATTATTTAACCTGCCTTCTCCCATTCGAGTGTGCTTGCTTGCTTTCCTTTCACACGCACTTGTTTGTTTGGTTTTTTGCATTGAACAATTACCATGATTACACTTTTCACTCAGTCATGCACATATATACACAACTGACAGGTTATAGACATCCACAAATGTTTTTTCTTCTTTTTCATGAGTTTTGCTTTAATTGATAATAAATTAAATTATTGCCCCATGATTCCCTGTGTGGTATCCCTCTTTTGTCATGGCCTTACGAGCCGGGTTGTGACAAAATTGGGGGCTTGTTTGGGATTGGTTTAATGTAGTTTTGTGGTTTTGTACAGCCTGGGCGGATTTGTAGGTTTGTTGTTTTGCCACATTCCTTTTTTGCGAGTGTTTTGTTAGGACCGCGAACATCTTTGGAAGATTGAATGACTAATTGTGCTCTTTTGATTGGGTAATTGGTAAGTCGTTAGCGCTGTTGGGAGACACAGGGAAATTTGTGCTTGGAAGGCTTTAGTGGGGTGCTTGGTTTGCATTTTTGAATTGCCTGTTTGGTGCTCTCATTTGTTTGGTTATATGCCAGATAGGTGGTGTATTGAATAAATTTTGAATTGTGCAGGCATTGTTGGTTTTGAAATATTTTGTGTGCTGTGGTAATTAGTGTGTCACTAATTAGATGACGAGGCATTCTGTCTGTACAATCTGTACAATCCAAGACCCCGCACGGAGTCCTTGCCGCGTTGACTGGCGCGTCCGGGTCATGTATTTTGATAAGTAACAGCGCATGGCCATTGGAGGGCGCCTCTTCAGGGCATGCTCTCCTAGGCTAGTAATCATTATGAGGCCAGCGCCTCCCACCGACACAAGCCGCAACGATGTACCACTATAGCCAAGCGAGAGGCAGGGGCCTCATCAACGACCACTCAGCTAACATATGCATCACACGAATGGATGCTGGCCGATCTTCCCACTGTGCTGTACACTCCCGGTGTTGGCAGGACACCACAACTACCATGGACAGATGAAGGCATGCCTACTTTCAGAGGACATCCGTACACTCCTATCGGGAGACCCAAGGTGGTACTCGACACAACCTTCTACGGGCGAGGCTCGATGACAGTCTCTCCCCACATACCCAAGTGGGGTTTTTCCAGCCTGAAACTGCCGGCTACTCCCTGGGCTTCCATATGGCTTAGTCTCTTTGCGAGCCGAGAACAACAGCGGAGCTCGCTACGACGCTGAGTTCAAGGCCATTGCCCGGCAGGATCGCTCGGTGTACAGCGGTGACAGATTTGGTAAGGTAGTCGCCGGGCGAGTCCTGTGTGGCTCGTCGCTTTGTTATTTTAGTTTTTTGTTTTTTGCCGGTGAATATGGGGGACTGAGTGTTACTCATAGCCCAAAAAGTCGGCGAAGACGAGGCAGGGTCAGGGGTAGCTAGATAAGTTATAGGGACTGGATAGATAGTGTTCTGGGAAGCTCTGTCCCGGTTACTTTATCTGTTGCGCACCATGCGATCGGTTAATCCGGTTTCTTTCGTTTGATCGGGAGTAGAGTCCCCTTTGTATATTTAACTGTGCTGTTTGTATGCAATATTGATTGGTTATGGCTACGACTGTTAGTGACTTCTTAAAGGCCCCATTCGAAGAATTTCTTGGTCTGTGTACTAAAGACCAGTTATTGAAAATTGCCGAGCATTGCTGCATTGATATCGGAGATAAACAATATAAAGAAAATGTCAAAAGAATTCTTAAAGCCAGTTTAGCTGAAATGGGAGTTCTTACTGTTGTAGGGGGGGAATCCTCTCCTCGTATTCCACCTGTTTTGACTCCAACTGAGGTTTCTAATCTTACTTTTGAGCAACAAAAAGAACTGCTACTGTTGCAACGTGAAGAACATGAAAGGGAGCGTGAGCATGAACGCGGATTAGCTGAATTAGGGGCAGATGACCGATCAAATCTATTGAAGAAACCTTTCAGATCATTTTCCCACTTCCGATCCCCCACAGGCTGGGAGTTGGGTTTCTTGTAACCAGAGATGGTTTTGAGGCCTTTCCAGACTCTTTCCATGTTGTTCTGCTGCAGCTGATCCTCCAACTTCCTCCTGTAGCCGTTTTTTTCCCTCCTCCTCAGGTCCTTCTGCACATTCTTCAGCTTCTCCTTGTTTCCTGACTTAAACAAATAGTGATGTGCCCAGGGTTACACCATCTATCATTTACAAACACTGCCAGCTCTCCTCCTTTCCTCTTACCACTCTCCTTTGTCCTGTCCACTCGCAACATTTGGAATCCGTCCAACGTAGCGTTCGTGTCCGGAGTTAATGCGGTTAGCCATGTCTCCATAAACAGCATAATGCTACACTCCCGGTATTCCCTCTGGTGCTGGGTCAGCGCTGCTAGTTCGTCCATCTTATTGGGGAGGGAACTCACATTCCCCATGATGATAGGGGGAAGGACGGATTTATAGACTCTCCTCCTAGCACGGCGCTCAGCTCTGGCACGACTTCCCCATCTCTTCCTCCTCCGCTTGCGAGGAACATCGGATCTCTCCACAGGTAGCACCGTTGTGTTGTGAAGCGCTATCAGCTGATCCCTGGTGTAAACAATGGAGCCATGGCTGCCCACGGGATCCCCGGACGCGGTTGCAAACAATGCAAAAACCAGAAGAAAGACCAGAGCAAACTCTATGAGTTTTGTGTCCATAGTGTATGGATAAGTTGAGAAGTAAACAGACGTAAGAAATGCTTACAAATACAAATTGAATTCCAATACAAAAAGAGGAAAAACTCGACAGTGAGCAAGTGCTGCTGTAACAGGCTGCCACTCATGCGGCACCGGAACTGGAAGAAATCCATAGGAGTCTTGATCAACATGCAGCACACAATTTTCAAGTCAATTGGGCAATTGGTGTAGGAGTTATTACCATTTGTTTGCTGTAGCACCACCTATGGACGAATTTACACCAAATTTGGTAGGCTAATGGTGTGTAGAAAAGAGATGCAACATCTGGTGATGATTGGGCATTGCATTCAAGAGTTATAGCTCATTATATCAATTGTGGCCACACCCACAAATTTCATTGGTTTAGTGCGGTGACGTCTTTTGAGGTAGCAACTTTATTAGTACAATATTGAAAGTTCTTGTCTGAAGATGCCATGTCCCAAGTTTCGTGCAAATTGGTTGTGCCATCTAGGAGGAGATAGAAATTAAATGGTTTACAAAAAATTCAAAATGGTGGAAAATCTATTATGATGCATCATTTTGGTCCAAGATTCTAGCCCAAACGGTTCAAGAGTTGCAGCCCAAACTGCGTTGTGACTCTCTATTGTGCCCCCATTTGGCCAATTGGGGTAATTTCAATTACCTGAGTAGTGGGTGGATATAGGAACCTATCTACCAAGTGTGGTAGCTCTACCTTCTGTAGATTTTGCTGTGCAAACACTTTTATGGAAGAAAAACAAAAATTACAACAAATACAATCAGGTTTCAGCAGCTTCGCTGCTTGAACCCCTAGAAACAATAAAAATCTTGACAAATAAAATCGGGTTTCAGCATCTCCGTTGCTTGAACCCCTAACTATTGCTGTTTTATATTGAGGCCTTTTGCTTTTGCTATTTAGGGGTCCAAGCAGCAAAGCTCCTGGAACGTTGTTGTATTTGTTCAGATTTTTAGGGGTTCAAGCAGCGAAGCTTCTGAAACCCTTCTGTATTTGTCAAGATTTTTTGGGGTTCAAGCAGTGAAGCTGCTGGAACCCTATTGTATTTGTCAAGTAGTGGGTGAATGTAGGCACCTATCTACCAAGTTTAAAAATCTAAAAATCTGAACAAATGCAACGTCGCTGCTTGAACCCCAAATGAAAATCTTGACAAATACAATAGGGTTTCAGCCCTAAATATTGCTGTTATATATTGAGGCCTTTTGCTTTTGCTATTTAGGGGTCCAAGCAGCAAAGCTGCTGGAACCCTATTGTATTTGTTCAGATTTTTATGGGTTCAGACAGCAAAACCGTTCTGTATTTGTCAAGATTTTTAGGGGTCCAAGCAGTGAAGATTCTATAGTTTTTGCTGTGCACACACTTTTAGGGAAGAAAAAAATAATTTAAAAAAATCGGAACAAATGCAACATCGCTGCTTGAACCCCTAATAAAAATCTTGACAAATGCAATTGGGTTTCAGCCATGGGAACATTGGCAGAGTCATTAGCAGGACAGGATACCCTACAGAAATGCAAATGTTTGGTTGATGACTGGAGCTGGCTAAGCCAAAGGTGGAGGTGTCATAAAGTACGAATACAGAATAGAACACAGTTCTGTCACCTACAGGAAGCCTTAATTAATATCATAAAAACCTGGAACCTATCAATACTGTTTGGTGCTGAGCTCTCAGATTTTGACAATATGAATGGGCATTTTCCATCCTTCTTTTCCTATGAGCTACTGTCATTGATGACAGACTACCTAATTCTAAAAGTGACAGCAGCAGCAGCATTACAGTGCAATAGTAGTGACACAGCATAAGTCAAATGTAAACACAAAAGTAACCCAGGTAGTGTTTTTCCTGAAAATATTAAGTAAAAGCATAACATAACTGCTTAAGGCCTGGGAAACACTGCCTGCGTGGTGTGTGCATGGCGGCTGCATTCCGTCATGGTTTTCATTTTGGCGCACATTAACAGGTTAGAGCAGACACACTGTCTGCGTGAGATGCGTTATCGAGAGTTTCGGCATCTCACCTATTTTTCATGCGCGACTCGCACGGTTCCCAGCAAAAAAAAAGCTGATTTTCTTTAGTGGGCTCTCTCTCTCCTCTCTCTCTCTCTCTCTGTCTCTCTCTCAATTTCAATTTAGTAATGCTTTATTGGCATGACTGCACACAAGCAATATTGCCAAAGCTAAAACAAGTAAACATTTAAGTCACACATTGAAAAGATAAATAATATAGTTAATAAGTAAAAAATCTAATTAATAAAATAAAAAAATGTTATTGTCACGGCCTCCCTAGGCAGAGATATTGCAAGCCTATGGTAGCTCTCAGCTCACCAATTACAGCCACATCGTCTAGGGGGAAAACTGATCTCGCGTACCAATATTCCCAGGGCGCCGCGCAGCTAAACACTCGGCTTGCTTGTACATGCAAAGAGGAAAGAGTCAACGTTACCTCAGCTGGAAGGAACCGCGGTAGCGCCGCACAGGCACGGCCAGTCCTCCTTCGTTGCACCGTGGCGAACAGCCCGGCTCCGGATGAGTGAAATTGAATCGGGTTTACTTGCCAACTTCCTCCAATGTTCATTCATTTAGGGTTTCCTTAAAGGTCCATAGATTTTCGGCAGCAGTTGCTTCTTTCAGTGTCCAATGCTTGGCTTCGTTGACGTCTGAAGTGTTGTGAAGAGGAATCCCACTCTCCAGAGTAGATGGCAGATTGCACAATGTTTGGCCGACACAGAATAGGGAAAAGGCATCCAGACAGGAGCAGCGTCTACCAGTAGCAGCCTCGTTGGTGCCCAAAATCCCACCGGAAATAGCTTAATCTGACCGCATCACAGGGTCAGGGGTCAAACCACCGTCACCTCAATTAACATGGTCAGCTGACATTTTCATCATTGCACCACAAGCAAGCCGAAGTATTTTATGGACCCACTAATTAACACACACAAATCACACTAATAATAATAATAATCTCAGTTAGGAGAACCGATACGAACTTCCTGGTGCTATTAAAGGGGTAACTTACTAATTTTAGCCGAAATGGCTTGTCCATGACACTATGTAAAAAAAAATGCATGACAAATACAGAAATAAGAAGGAAACTGCAACTAACGCAAAAGAGGAAATGGTGCCTCACTGGTTGTCCCTCATTTTATGACGGGAATCCACACATTTGGCAGCCAACGCCACACATTCGGTTTTTTCTCCCAGAATATAGGGGAATTTCTATGCTATAATTTTTTAATTCAGGGAAAGTTGTTCCAATTTTTGAATAAAAATTTTTATTTGGGGCATTCTGTAAGGAAGTGCAGCTCTGTCTCCACCGCCCCCTGATTTCAGTGGGAGCACATACTGTCCTCTCTGGGCAGCCATGTCTGCCTGTGACTACCAGTCTTTATGGCCAGACTGTGCTCTCTATACATTGTCAGTGTTTTTCTCAATTTGTTATCAGTCACCATGGTGAAATATTCTGCCGTGGTGTACTTTCTTTTTAGGGCCATATAGCATGCAAGCTTACGTTGAGTCTGTGTAGATTTGTTCTAATGGGTGATGTATTTTTCTTTTTCTTCAGTCATAATTTGGTTTACTCTCATTCTGTGAACATCTGTATGGCTGTCCTGAGGCTGATTGGGGTTAGTGGTGTTCGTATCTGTAAGGAAGCTCAGCCTCAGGACTAGCTGGCTGAGGGGACTCCTCTCTATGTTCAGCTCTTGGCATTGCAGGGCTTTGTAATTATATGATCTCTCTCTCTCCATTTGCTTTATTGGCAGGACAACAAAAGTCATATTGCCAGAGCAACATACAAAATCACATAAACAGCATATTAATAACAATGCAGTGTGATTTACAATGCTAAAACTAACTGAAAATAACAAAGACAAGGAAAAATAAATATACATGTATGTACACACACATACATTATTTGAATTCTATACACGTACATGTACACACACACATATATATATATATATATATATATATATATATATATATATATACACATATACATATACATATACCTGTATATACACATACATATATGCATACTTATATTTCTCTTTATTCTGTATCTTTCCTTTGTTTATGTCCTCTTTCTGTCCCTTATGTTATGGCAGGTGGCAACATTTTTGGCTGCTTGTTGTGCTGTAGGCTCTTCTCCTAGAATTATTAATATTTCCATACCATTACATTTTTTTTTTTTTTTTAAGTCAGGGAAAGCAATGTTTATATTTTTAAAGACTTTTTCTCTTTCTTGATCATAATTTGTGCAATATAAAAGAAAAGTGAATCTCTGTCTCTACCTCTTAGGTCTTACATTGCTCACACAGCCTGTCCTTTCTGGCCAGCCAGGTCTGTCTGTTTCGGCCCTTGTCAAAAGCCAGGCTGTGGTCACTGACACGATTTTTGGTCAGGATTTATCTTTGTTTTGTGTTTTTAACGTGTACTAGATATTCTTCCAATTCATATTTTATGTTTAGGGCCTGATAGCAATTCATTCTGTTTTGAGATTTTGTGATTGTGCCCCAATGGTCCAAATAAGAGTTTTTGAGATGTTTGATCGTTTGGTTTACTCTAATTCCAAGTGTCCTGAAGCTGACCGATGGTGGTGTGGTTGTGTTCAGTGAGCTTCAGGACCAGCTGGCTGAGGAGACTCTTTTCTGTGTTCTGCTCTTGATATACCAGGGTTTTATGGTGAAGTGTGTTTGTATTACTATTTTTTAAATGGATCCAAAATTTTAATGCCTGTTTTTGTATATCAATTATCAATGGACAAAAGCCTAATTCTGCTCTCCATGCATTGTTTGGAGTTTTTCTTTGTAATTTTTTACAAAATTCTGCATGCAGGGATTCAACTGGGTCTTTCCCATTTGGTGTAATTTAGTTTGATCGTGGAGCCCCCCACTTCACTACCATAAAGAGCAATTGGTTTAATTATAACTCAAAAAATTTTAATCTAGATTTTAATAGGTGGGTTAAATTGTAGAGCCTTCTCTTTATGGTGTAAAAAGCCCTGCGTGCCTTCTCCTTCAATGCATTTACTGCCATGTCAAACTTCCCTGACACACTGATAATTAGACCCAGGTAAGTGTTATTTGTTACTTAAAGTAAAATGGAACTTATTTGCCTCAGATCTGACCTTCTTCTGAAATATCATGACTCTGGTCTTATCCATGTTCACTGTCAGGGCCCAAGTCTGGCTGTGAACTGCTCTAACAGATCCAGGCCCTTTTTCTGTGGGTGACAACAGGACAAGGTCACCTGCATAGAGCAGGAATTTGACTTCAGTGTCATGAACAGTGAGACCAGGGACTGCAGACCGTTCCAACATGGTGGCCATTTCATTTACGTAGATGTTAGAAAGAGTTGGACTAAGACTGCAACCCTGTCTCACTCCACACCCTTGAGTGAAGCATTCAGTTCTTTTGTTTCCAGTTTTTGTCCTGCATTTGTTTTCAGAGTACATTGATTTTGTGGTATCATAAATTTTACCCCCAACACCACTTTGAAGAAGTTTGAAAAATAGCCCTTCATGGCAAATTGAATCAAATGCTTTTTTAAAATCTATAAAGCATGCAAATATTTTTCCGCTATTATTTTGGTAGACATGTTTATTTATTAGGGTGTGCAGGGTGTAAATATGATCTGATGTATGGTGGTTTGGAATAAAGCCAATTACATTTTATTCAAGACACTGTTCAATAAGGAAGGTTAGTATTCAGGCATTTAAAATGCTACAGAAGACCTTCCCCAGGTTGCTGTTCACACAGACACCTCTCATCGTTGGGGTTGAATTTGTCTCCAGTTTTGTATGTTGGTGTTGTTATTCCTTGATTCCAGATCTTAGGGAAATATTCAGCTTTTAGCAGGAGATTGAAGAATTTCAGTAGGGCTCTTTGCATCTTGGCGCTGCTGTGCTTCAGCATCTCAGCGCAGATGCTGTCAGGCCCACAAGCTTTACCTGATTTGAGTGCTTTCAGTTTGGCCTGCAGCTCCTTAGTAGTTATCATATTTCCTAGGGGGTTCTGGTTGTCTTTGATACGTGATTCTTAATTGTTCAAGTTTTTCACAAATTGAATTTCGTTGATTTTGGTTTTTGGGTAAAATTTTTTGATAGGTTTTAAAATGTGTTTTTCAACCACTTCAGTTTTGTTTTGGTAATTCTTCTCTTTTTGACAATTTAGTCTATTCCAAGTTTCCCAGAAATGGTTTTGGTTTATCGACTCTTCAATTTCATTCAGCTGTATGTTGATTTGTTCCAATCTTTTAGTTTCAATCTTGCTTTCATACTGTATGAGCGTTTCACAGTATCTTAGGTGTAAATCTTGATATTTAGGATTTTTGTGTTTTTGATTTGATAGGGTTTTCAGATTTTTCCTAAATGTTTGACAGTCCTCATCAAACCATTTTCATTACTTAATTTTTTTTATCAGTTTTCAGATTTATCATTTTTAATTTAGATGTTGTCGCTGTGTACCGGTCCTTGAGTTAAAATCTCCATATAGCAGTACCTTCCCTTGGGCCTGGAAGTCACAGATTTTTGTGTGGATATTTAGAAATATTTCTTTTGAGAAATAAGGGGATTCAGGGGATGGAATATATGCTGCACACAGGAGTAGGTTATATTTGGGGGATGTGACATTTCTAATATTTAGCCATATGTGCATGTCTGATATTTTGATTGCTTTAATAGAGCATGTAAGTTTCTCCTTATGCCATATTATCATACCCCCTGAATCTCTGCCACGCTGGACATTGCTGTGCTTCAAGGATGGTAATATTATTTCTCTGTAGCCTGAGGGACAGTAAGTTAACATATCTCTGCTCCATGTCTCTTCTCTCAATCTGTAGTGTATTGTATCTTTGTCTTAACTGATAAAATTAGGATGTGTACTCTTCATCCCAAACACTGAAAAACACAGATCCTGAATATTCCAACAGCTAATTGTAAATGATTTATTAGGGTGTTGTTCCTTTGTTGAAGTTCTTTCATTTCTGTCTCTATTTTTAATGTGGATAATCTTGTCTCCTCTTTTACCTGCCTCATCTCCTCTCTGAACTGTTGTATGAGGTCACTGTCCATCAGCCTCTTTAAGCTCTGCTGTCTCTATTTCTAGCAGTGAGAGGCAGTCCTGCATATACTACATTGTGGCTGGCAGTCTGGGGGAGCCAGAATTTTGGACAATTGGATTGATTTACTTCATCATCATTATCAATATACAGTTGTCTCCCTTTTGAAATGCCTTTTGAGTAAAATTTGTTCGGAGGGCGGTGTGCCAGGCACCAGGATAGCCTGTCTAGAATAGCAGGATAGCAGGTTTGTTTTCGTCATCTTATTTGTTGTATTTTTGCAGTGTGCAGTTAGGGTTTCCAGTGAGTCTCCCAGTATTATTTCCTTATGATGTTTCTTTGCCTTGGCATTCATAATATTGTCAAGGTAATTGATGATAGTGCAGGTCAGGCCTGTACCTAATTGTTCAGTTAAACCATAACATTCCTTTTTTTTTTTTTTTTTTTTTTTTTTTTACAATTCTGAATTCCAACTGTCAAAGTCCAGATGTCAGAATTTAATAATCTAATAGAATGGACTGCACATACATGGTTGAGGGCCTGAAATAAAGAAGAGTTTTGTACCATGTAGATCTTTGAGACAGAACAAATTTATGGTAGAGTATGTGCATATAGTGTATCCAAACATACAGAAAAATACAAAAAATAATTAAAAAAGCATGTAATTTTACAGTTTAGCACTGCATATCTCAACTTCTAAGTCATGTAGGAAGCCAGAAATATGTTATATTTGTGCAAGAACTTGATGTCAACTTGTGCACAAAATATGGTAAAAATATCTACAGGCATTTAAATTTCACTTGGGTTTTACCAAAACTGCGCCCAGGTGTCCCCAAGTGTCCCTAAACGTCTCCAAATAGGGTAAATCTGTATATCTTTTTTTTCTAGGCATATAAATGATCAGAAAAGCTGACTGGTGGTCCTCAATCTTTATCCCAACCTGTGTACAAAATTTGGTGAAGATATCTACAAGCATTCAAATTCCACTTGAGCTTTTCAACAAACCTACAACAGTGTCAATGCTCAGCCCTTTTCCGGTTGAGGTGAACAGCTTGCCCTGGTAAATGTTAAAATCGCATGTGTAGCCGTTGCGGGAGTCGGCTAGCACAAAAAGCTTAAAGCCCCATTTAGTGGGCTTGTCTTTCATGTACTGCCTCAGCCTGATGCAATTTTTAGAGGCCACCCTGTGCTCATCAATTGCCAGGGCTTGGTGAGGGTGATAGAAAGCCCTGCATGCTGATATGATGTCATCAAGGAGGGGTCTCAGGTGATGGAGGCGATCTTACCCCTGAGACCCTCTCTTTGCGTCGTTGAGGATGTCCTCCCCAGAATCACTCATGTGGAGGGTCCATGTGATGGCTTGAAACCGTCTCCTGGACACGACTGACTCTGGGAAGGGGATATTATATAGCCTGTTTCCACTCCAGTACACTTCAAAGGAGCTTGCCTTCAGCAGACCCATGTACAACACCAGGCCCAAGTACCTGTACATTTCCTGTAGACAGATAGGGTACCATGGTGTTGCCAAGCCTTGAGCCCTCCTCTGTTCTCCGTTTTGGTTAGTGTTGGAACAGAGAGTCTGCTCCACACCATTGCTGAAGTACAGCTGGAAGAGCTCTAGAGGGCTGTACTCCTTGGTGCTGTCCAGCTGGGGTCCAGGGGTCCGGGCAGGGCAGAATGGCATTGGCACCTCTCCTCAGGCACAGCTGTAGAGGGCACTGGAGCGCTGGCTCTCCGTTTGGTTGGGGGGTGCGGAGACCGTCCCCTTTTTGGTTGAGCTGCTGTCTGACTGGAGGTACTGCAGGATGGGAGAGTGTGAAAGGTGGGCAGGGTTTTCCTCCTTACAGAGGTGTTGCATGAAGACGGGGTGTTGTCGCTGTCCTCCCTCTAGAGACGGATATAAATTTGTGACAATTTATTAAATAAAATACATAACATAAAGAAACATATGAAAAATATATAAATTAAAAATTATAACTCTGCTTTAATATTGACATGTATACTATTATAGTCCTTTCAGTTGCAATCCTTGCTAATTAGGTTTTAAATTTATTACATATAAATGACTATCACAAATGTATAATACTGCCATTTTCTGCCTTTATTGTGTGAAAGAATAAAATAAGCAAGCTGTAACAGTGAAATTGTTTCTTGCCTGAAATACCAAAGTTTGGTTCTACAGAATACGTGCACTTTGCACCCTCCCCCTTCCCCACTGTATGTCTACAGCATACTAAAATGGTAAACTTAGTTTGGTAACTTCGCACCCATCCCCTCCCCCAATGTATGTCTCCGGCATGTTACAACAGAATGCTATAATAACTACACAGACATCCCGTGCAACAATCCATTGACTATGAATAGCCCTCCAGATATTGCTCGGTCCCATTGCATTGCGAGTAAAATTAAACAATTGAAAAAATGTTGCAAATCACTTGCATGTCCAGAAGCGGGTCCAATCCATCTTCGAACGCTGCTTCTGCCTCAGAGTCACAGCTCTCCGCCTCCGAGAACACACCATCCTCATCAAATTCAGGAAGCTCCAACTCTGCTAACACCTCCTGGAAGTTAAAATATTGTTTCTTTGCCATTTCGTCGTGAAATAGTTTTATACAGAGAAGAGTACACACCGATGCCTGAATGCTTCCTGCTAAATCACCAAACTTCAACCTGCGCGCTTGCAAAAACACTGTCCACTGGTATTGACGTATCCTGCAGTTACATATGCCGTACAGCCAGACATATACCCCCAGGATAAACCTGAAAACGTTGTTCTACATCCGTATAGACCATCCCTCTCATTTACGAACTGCATATTCCGCCCAGATTTATGTTGGGCAAAGATTTGCCTGCAACGCGATTGGTCATTTGTTTTTTACGTCTGTGCAGCCATTTTAGTCTGCGAACGCAGTGATTTTTTGCTGTCTGTCTGTCACCTGAAAACGACATGTTATACCTTGTTAGAAAGGGTAGGAAACCCTGTTTAAGAATATCGCCATGTTTTTTATTGTTTTCTTACTGAAACTGCGTAGCAATGCATTTACTCATCGTCAACAAGTAGTCCAAGATGGCATTCGCAAAGGAGCCGCTCCTGGAAGTATACAGTTTTCTTGAAAAATACGGAATGGAATACGAGAACTTCTGCATAAGTTAGAAAACAGTCGTAGCTTCATAACCAGGTTGGATACTTTGTTTATAAGCACGTTTATATCAAATTATTTGCTAAACAAACTTATATCTCTACCAAGCTGGAAGTGAAAATAAAAGTGAGTTATGAAAAACAAACTATGTTTTCAGTCAACTTCTGAATTGCATATATTTGTACCTATATTTAAAAATTATTTTTTGACGTTGAGAAATGTTAATAAGGATTGTTAGATTATTAGTTTTATTGCCTCGAGTCTGGGGGGGGGGTGAGGGATTTAAATAGGGGGTGTGGCCATGGGGAGGCCGGAGTTTTATTGCCCTGCTTAGACTGCTGTCCTCGCTTGTGAAAAGGCCCAGCAACATTTTTTTTCTTCATCTTTTTTTAAATTTTTTTTCTGGTTCTGGCCAATGCTGGAGATGTGTTATTCTACTTGCTGTTTGGACCGAGGACGGTGGGTGTTGGTCGCTTGGTGTACAGCAGTGACAGATTTGGTAGGGTAGTCGCCAGGCGAGTCCTGTGTGGCTCGATGCTTTGTTATTTTAATTTTTTGTTTTTGACGGTGAATATGGGGGACTGAGTCTTACTCATAGCCCAAAAAGTCAGCGAAGACTAGGTCAGGGACAGCTATATAGGTTATAGGGACTGGATAGATAGTGAAGCTCTGTCCTGGTTACTTCATCTGTTGTGCACTGTGCGATCGGCGCTTGTTAATCCAGTTTTTTTTGATTGGGACCGGAGTCCTTTTTGTATATTTAAAAATGCTGTTTGTATGTAATATGGATTGGTAATGGCTACTACTGTGAGTGACTTCTTAAAGGCCCCGTCCGAAGAATTTCTTGACCTGTGTACTACAGACCAGTTATTGAAAATTGCCGAGCAATTACCGACAACGATTTAGAACGTTCAAAAAGGGCGATAAGCAGTCTCATGTTGAGTATGCTAGAGAGCTGCTAATGTATTTCAGTCATTGGTGTATTGCTTCGAATGTGTATTCTTTAGATGATTTACGTCTCCACGCACGTGTTTGTTTGGTTTTTTGCATTGGACAAAACACTGACCATGATTACACTTTTCATTCATTCATTCATGCACCCCGGATACACAACCCACGCATACACAACTGATATGTACACTGTATGTACAATCCAAGACCCCGCATGGAGTCCTTGCCGCGTTGACTGGCGCGTCCAGGTCATGTTTTTGATAAGTAACAGCTCATGGCCATTGGAGGGCGCCTCTTCAGTGCATGCCTTCCTAGGCTAGTAATCATCACGAGGCCACCGCACCACACCGACACAAGCCGCAACGATGTACCACTATAGCCAATCGAGAGGCAGGGGCCTCAGCAACGACCACTCAGCCAACATATGCATCACACGAATGGATGCTGGCCGATCTTACCCACTGTGACGTACACTCCCGATCTTGGGGGAGTGTCTCAAGACACCCGATGTTGTGGGTGTTGGGGTTGTGGTGTGGTCCGGTGGCTGCCACCTTCACCAAAGGTATATCGGCAGCCACCAAAGGCTTTTGGTACCAGGCCTTCAGACTGGGGGGTTGTGATGTTTGTAGTAGTCCATGGCAGAACACCACAACTACCATGGACGGATGAAGGCATGCCTACTTTCAGAGGACATCCGTACACTCCTATTGGGAGACCCAAGGTGGTACTCAACACAACCTTCTATGGGCGAGGCTCGACGACAGTCTCTCCCCACGTACCCAAGTGAGGGTTTTTCAGCCCGAAACTGCCGGCTACTCCCTGGGCGACATGGCTTAGTCTCTTGGCTGGCCAAGAACACCAGCGGAGCACGCTACGACGCTGGGTTCAAGGCGATTGCCCGGCAGGACCCACGAGGAGGGGGACTTCACTATGCTCTACTTCCCTTGCCCAAGGGGATCTCGCAGCCATAGAGAGTCATAGTTACTCCCGCTGTTTACCCGCGAGGGGAGTAAATTTTTTTCTGGTTCTGGCCCATTTTGGAGACGTGTTATTCTTTGGACATCGGACCGAGGAAGGTGGGTGTTGGTCGCTTGGTGTACAGCGGTGACAGACTTGGTAAGGTAGTCGCCGGGCGAGTCTTGTGTGGCTCGTCGCTTTGTTATTTTAGCTTTTTTGTTTTTTGCCGGTGAATATGGGGGACTTAGTGTTACTCATAGCCCAAAAAGTCAGCGAAGACTAGGCAGGGTCAGGGACAGTTAGATAGGTTATAGGGACTGGATAGATAGTGTTCTGGGAAGCTCTGTCCAGGTTACTTTATCTGTTGTGCACCGTGCGATCGGCGCTTGTTAGTCCGGTTTCTTTCGTTTGATCGGGAGTGGAGTCCCCTTTGTATATTTAACTGTGCTGTTTGTATGCAATATTGATTGGTTATGGCTACGACTGTTAGTGACTTCTTAAAGGCCCCATTCGAAGAATTTCTTGATCTGTGTACTAAAGACTAGTTATTGAAAATTGCCGAGCATTACTGCATTGATATCGGTGATAAATGATATAAAGAAAACGTCAAAAGAATTCTTAGTTTAGCTGAAAAGGGAGTCCTTACTGTGGTAGGGGGAATCCTCTCCTCGTGTTCCACCTGTTTTGACTCCAACTGAGGTTTCTAATCTTACTTTTGAGCAACAAAAAGAACTGCTACTGTTGCAACGTGAAAGGGAGCGTGAGCATGAACGCGGATTAGCTGAATTAAAACATGATCCTGAATTACGCTAACTGCACCTAATTGAAGTAGGGAAGTTTGAAGCATCTCAGCTCTCCGATGATCTGGTTTTCGTTCTAGACTCTCGAAATTGGCTTGATGTTGATCGTACCTTGTTATTACAATGCATTTTGACTGGCAAAGCTCAGGAGGCATATTCTGCTTTAAGTTCAGTTGATAGCAAAGATTATCTTCTGGTCAAGACTGCTGTTTTAAAAGCATATGAATTAGTTCCGGAAGCTTACCGACAATGATTTAGAACGTTCAGAAAGGACGGTAAGCAGACTCATGTTGAGTATGCTAGAGGGCTACTCATGTATTTCAATCGTTGGTGTATTGCTTCGAATGTTAATTCTTAAGATGATTTGCGTAATTTGGTTGTGCTTGAAAAGTTTAAAAATTCCATGCCTTACCGTATTGCAGCATATGTTAATGAGCGTGTGGCTGCTGTTTGAGCAGACGAATTTGTACTTACTAGTTTTTCAGTTTTCAATTCATTCATATTAACTTAACTATTCAGTGATGGAAAAGGAAGCGCTTGCGTTAATTTGGGCTTTGCAGCATTTTGGTGTGGTTGTGGGGTCAGGTGTAGTGCCCTTGGTGGTCTACACTGACGACAACCCTCTAACCTTCCTGCATTCTCTACAGAACCCAAACCAGGGACTTATGCGGTGGTGCCTTTTCTTACAAGGCAACCACCTTGATATCCGGTACATAAAGGGGCGTGATAATGTTTTGGCAGATGCCTTGTCATGGGCACCAGCCCCATTGGTTTATGTGGTCTGTCGCTCTGCCCCTTAGTCCCGATGCTTTTCCCCTCTTCTGCTCTTCCTCCTCTTCTTAAATTGCTTCGTTAGGTACCAGGTTGCTGAAGTTGGAGGACAGGGTGTGACTTGAGGGTGAGGAAGAGGGGTTGGTGGTAGAGTTGGGTAGTCAATGTTCTAAATTTGATTTGATGTCGAAGGTCTTATATTTGTGATTGCTTGAACTGGAGAACTTGTTTCAGGGCCCTGCGGGTCCCTGCTTTTATGGGGGGTTACGGCTCCCCGGCTCTGCTTGCCGGTTTCCTGTGTATTTGCGCTTTTCTTTTGAAACAGGAGGCTGGTGGGCGGAGCTGGGACGAGCCATCATAGATTGAGGCACACTTGGATGGAGTGCGCTACATTGATTAACCTGCCTTCTCCCATTTCAGCATGCTTGCTGGCTTAGTCGCTTGCTTGCCATCTCCACACACGTGTTTGTGTAGTTTTTTGCATTGAACAACACTTACCATGATTATACTTTTCATTCATTCATGCACCTGCATACACAACCAATAGCTTCCAGACTTCCACGCATCATGTTTTTTTCTTTTTATGTGTTTTGTTTTAATTAATAGTAAATTAAGATATTAGTACGTAATTCCCTGTGTGGTCTCCCTCATTTGTCATGGCCTTACGAGCCGGGTTATGACGAAATTGGGGGCCCGTCCGGGAGTGGTTTGGATTGGTTTAATGTAGTTTTGTGGTTTTGTACAGCCTGGATGGATTTGTAGGTATGTTGTTTTGTAACATTTGCCTGCTAGACGCCTCCAACGGGTCCTCTCCAAGGCCCAATAAATGCAGGAGCAAACTAACCCCCCCTCCCTCTATCTCCCCCCATCCCCACACACACACACACACACACAGACCTGAGGAAGCACCAGCCCTAACCCTAACCCTTTGCCCCAGCCAGCCTCTCCAACCTAGCCCTAGCCCCAACTGGGGCAACTAATAATAATAATAATAATAATAATAATTTGATGTACAATACTTGTATCTAAATTTTCTTGTATTGAAATTAACAAAGAGCTCTGACAAAAGGTTGGTAGGTAGCTTTTCTATTAGGCCTGAACCACATGCATTGGGCAGGGAGACTGTACACCCTCCCTCTGGCCTGTTGTCTCATACATCAAATGAAAGATCTCATTCTTGTGTCTTTTCTATACAATTCTGATACTTACGTTTTCCGTTGTGGTAAACACAGAGCCCATGTGGCAATATATGTTTTTTTTTTTTTACTAGGCCTAAGCCACATGCACTGGAAAGGGAAAATATTTCACCTTCTCTCCAGTGCAGGCCCCAAGGGCCCCCCCAGTGCATGGGACTAAGCCCAAACCCTAGCCATAGCCCCAGCGCCAGTGCCGGCGCCAGTCCTAGCCCTGACCCTAACCCTAACCCCAGCCCTCCAGTGTGGGGGAAGGAGAACGGCAGAGCGACGGCGCATCAGCAAATCAGTAACCCTAACACCAGGAGGCCTAAATGAAAAATGTGGGTAAATATTGATGAGAATGATGAGAAGAAAAAAAAAATGAATTTGAAACCTCAGAGAAGGCTTATTAGGCTTAGTTACAGGTACAGTACTTCTTCCTTCCTTCCTTTTCTTGTCGTGTGTGTGTGTGTCTGGTCTTTCCTGGTGTGTATTTATTGGATAAAGTCATCGATGGATAAATGGGTGGTGTGAATTACAGAGGGCTGGATAGATGAATGACACGTGCATGCGTAAAGTGGAACGACTGACGTACCAATTGCCGACGGGAAAGATAGATGCGTGATATTGGAGAGTTGTGTGGATCCATATTGATAAGTAATGGCTGAGTGGGTGAAGACGTGAAAAGGTGAAAGCAAAGAAAACATCCATCTGTTTGTTCAAACCCACCCTTTCATTCTTTTTTGGTTTGTTTTTTCCCCTTTTCTTTCTTTCTCCCCCACAATAATTTCATTTGTAAAAGGTGATATGAAACTGCTAACAGAGGTCATTTAAAAAGAACAAAAAAAAAAGTTTTCGAGCACTTGACTGGAGAAGTGCCATAAGGTTCGAGAAAGTACACTTACTGCACATATAAAATACATAGATTTTGTGCCCGACAGTCCAACGCTGGACTGCCGTCCTTTTCCGCGTTAGTTGGCGCATCCAATGAAAGTCATAAACTGCTATGGGTCTAGCGGACCGTGATACCACATGCTGCACCCCTGCCAGGCGGACGGGTTTTGGGCCTCCTTATCCCCATTACCTCAAGGACCACCTTCCATGTCAGGCTTAGAGATACCAACCCAAGGTGTGATTCCGACGCCCAGGTATCTCTCCGACTCCTCAGGAGATATCATATGAAGATCAGCCCCCTTAATCTTCCATGGACTACAGTGGTTAACTGTATAGGAGTCGTGCGTAGGTGTTATCATGAAGCCGTGACACTTCTTCGCCTGAACGCTCAGGCCTGTCAACATGCAAAACTTCTCCAGGATCATGATGTTATGACCCATACCATCCCAACTATTGCTCAGTAGCACCAGGTCGTCAGCAAACGCGAGCGCTGCGATGCTGTCTTCTGTTGTTCGAAAGCCCCGCCCCTGGCTTTCCAACTTGTTGAGGAACGGGTCCATGGCCAGGTTAAACAACAACAGGGACATTGGGTCACCCTGCTTCACGCCCGTTCTGATGGTAATGCTGGGTGTGCGGTCACGAGATACCTCCAAAGAAGACCTGCAAGCCGCATAGGAATTCTGGATGATTCCAACTATGTGGCTGTCCAGGCCTCTCATCCGGAGCACCTGCAGAATGTGCTCGTACACGGAGTCGAAAGCCTTAGCGATGTCGATGAACACGACCGACAAATGTTCATGGTTCTTCTTTGCGTTCGAAATGATGGTATTGAGAACCAGGAGGTTCTCCAAACAGCCAGGGGCTTCGTCAGAACACGCGAGAACAGCCTCACAATCAACGAACTGATGGTGATTGGCCTCCAGTTACCAATCTCCTTCAGGTGTTCCGGGTCCGACGATTTCGGAATGAGGATGCTGCGACAACGCTTGACAATGTCAGGGATTGCCCCGGTGACGTACCACAAGTTAAAACAGGGTTGTTATTTTACCTGTGCCCATGTACTCCTCCAAGCCGCCTTTCGATACTTTGTCTGGTCCGACGGCCGAGGATGGAGAAACGGCTGCCAGACCGTCACGGACCTCGTCCTCCGTGATAAGGGAATGAAAAACACCATTATCAGCTTTTCCGAAGGGGGTGAAGGCCCCAAGCCCTTTGAAGGGTGTCACTGTTTCCCACTTGTCCTTGTACACCTGGTGTACGACGGACAGTGGTACTTGGCAGTGGGTGTTGCTTGTGCCGTCTAGGATGGAAGTGGCCAGCCTGGAGCGCTTAGCGAAGAACAAAGCCTTAGTTCTCATATAGCGACCCCTTCTGTCGGCCCTCCTACACATCCACCTCCTGAAATGTCGTCGGGATGACCTCTCCTTTGTGCCCTTCAACCTCGGCCAATGGCGTTTCCCACTCCCTTGTCCGTGGGTAATGGGAGACAGCAACTCTTCATTTGCTGTCTCCAATAGAGCATCTACACCCATCTTGCTGCCTACCCACTTCTCGATCCCCATCAAGACTGGGTTGCCGGTGTCCTGGTCCTGCGCGTCTAAGACGAACTCTTCTACGAGGCGTCGTAGAAGGGGTCCTACCTCCGATGTCGGGGGTGGCAGGGAGGAAGGTTCATCTAGAGATGAGAGCTCATCCTCATCTCGTACGGAGGGAGTAGTAGGTAGAGGGACAGCTGACCTACTCTTTGGCAGTCTCCATTTTTCACCAACCTGCTTGTTCGTCTTATTGCCCAGCTCAGCGGCAATAAGGGCATTGATCTTCCTCTGTCCAGAGTACTTTATCTCCAACTGAGAAAGCAACTCCTCCTCCTCCTAAGTCCAAAGCGAGGTCTTCCTACCCTTAGGCCCAGGCACCTCTCTGCAATCCTTTCCTCGTTGCGAATCGCAGGGTGCGCGTGCCACTTGTGCTGGGAGAGACTGGACTTAGATCGAAAATGCCCTCCGCAAGCCTCGCACTGCACCTCCCCCTCTTCAAGTGCAGGGGCGGGGCCCTTGCATTTTGGGAAGTGAGCGCTGATGGAATGAGGCTTGTGGTCAGTCCTCCCGCATTTGGAACACGTAAATAACAGAGTTACACTTTGGTGCTTAGAACCGAAGTGCTTCTGTATTGCACTCTGGGTGTTAAAGTGCTCCCTGCAAATCTCACAGACGAAGTCGGACGCTGGAAGTCGGATGGTAACTTCCGGGCTCCCTGCCGTTTGAGCACCCATCAATGCCGGCGCACTGATGGAATACTCGAGAGCCAAGATGGTATCGCCCTCAAGGGTAATACTAGCCTCGTCTTCGTCAGAAAGAGGCCTCTGGGAAACAATCTCAACTGGATCAATTTCCTCTGGACAGGCCTCCTCACCATTGATTCCCACCTCCGTCACGCCCAAGAATCCGTAATTGGATTTCCAGACGGTGACGAAGTGCATGTTTCTTAATCATTCTGTGACTACGGTACATAAACAGTTGCTCTCCTTATTGTATTATATCAAAGAAAGTGTTAATGTATGTTCAAAGTGGCATTGCTCTCATTCTCACCCACTCAACTCTGACTAACAAGCTATCCCAGAATGCAATTGCACCTGAAAGGCTGGAGGACTAATGGCCGCTGAATGGCTGAAAATCCTTCCAATTGTTCTTAGGAGTGGTGTGGGGGTTTATTTGCATTTTAATGGTTGGAGGTCTAACAGGGAGGACTACAGTGATAGCCTAGGCACATGAAAGAGAAAAGTGGATGTTTACAGTCTGAATACATGTGAAGCTGTGAGACTGAATTTATAAAACAAGGAACTAGTTTATTATCACAAGAAATGATAAACCTTTTTCAGCACATACAATACAGAAGCCTGTAATAAAATATAAAAATGCACAACAAAATTAGATTTATATCCTGGGAGCTGGCTCTGATTTGCTTGCTGATGGTTGTGGTGGAGGGTATGTTATGTCTTTGGCAGACTCATCTCAGAAGTCTCTGATTTTGAAAAGGTATGCCTGTCTGGCAGTATCTAGTCCAGGTGTCTCTTGAAGTGGCAGGCAATTTCTCGGAGGAAGAACATGGGCATCCCGGAGCAGCTGGAAAAAAATCTCTTCACCCCCAAAATGCTCCTTAGCCACAACCACACCTGGCTCTTCAGCATCAAAGCTGTAGGAGCAGAGAATAAAGACAATGTCAATATCAAGGGGGTGGTCAGAATAACAAAAAGAACAGGAAAAATTGGAAAACACTAGCACACTGGCAATACATACCTGAAGTGCTGGTACTTCTTGATATGTGGCAGTGGTCTAAAATAAGGTGTAAGATGCTCTTGCCAGTTGTAGGTGGGGACCAGTACCGTGCCTTCCTCCTTGCCAACCAGCTGAGGGATGTTCACTCCTTTGACTGTGCTATTTTTCACCACTCCAGCAATATCTCCAAGTGTGCTGACACAGGTCTTCCTGAAGCATTGCTTTATAAGACCAAAACACCAGTCACAACTGAACTTTGTATGCCCAGCTATTAGAAAGTGAAGCTCCACACTGTGATGAAGTTTGTACAGTGTGTGCCAAGCACAGTACCACAGAACAAATTTGTTTTTGTTCTGGCCACTGCAGTTGTCACAGTGCAGGTCTACATTTGTCTCCCCAAGGCCAAAGTCATTGAAAAAGTGATGTAAGTAGCTGATGTCAGCATTGCTGCCTTTGCTGCTTGCCATCCCTTCATCCACCAGGTAGTTTACTTGCTGTGGTATACCCTCAAAACATACTCCAAATAGTGCACACTTCCTTGGAGTCAGGAAGTACATTGGGCCTGGCTGAAGGGGATCTGATGGAAAGGGAACCTGTTGCGCAAAGTCAAAAGAATAGTGACTTTTGATGTTTCGGCTTGCTGGTGGAACACGGCCTCCTAAAGACAGCCCCTGGTCGTTACAAATGGCCTTGCTGTCAGCAACCATGGACTTGTAAACAGCTCTCTCAGAAGCCACAAGCTGCAAATGTAGCTCCTGCTTCTTCAGCTTGGCACATTTCACAGCCTCTGGAAGACTGGCACTTTTGTATACCTAGAGATAGAACAGCATAGGATACAATTATTCAACAAGGCCTTCATCATTTTCTCACCTCAGTCATGATAAGAATAACATAATGCACAGAATGAAAAATGCAGAGCACAATTCATACCTGGTAATTATTTTGCTGACATTGCCAACACAAATCAGACATTGGCTTTGTGCTTGTGATGTGGGGTAGAAGTGTTTTCCAGAGCTCCCTAAGTGTGGTCAGCTGCACTGCACGCGCCTCTGAAAAATAAATAAAAGCATAAGAAATTACATTAAATCAATATTAACACAATATTTTCAGGCTATTTTACACAAATTGAAAATTATTTAGAGTATAAAGCCTAAACTTACCAGATGCCACCATTGCGTTCTTGTAAATACGCCATACAGAAGCCTTGGTAACATGGGATGGCAGCAGTTTTCCAACAAAATTTTTCTGGCTGGGATGACGTCTTGACAAAACCACGGCATGGTCCTCTGCATAGTTTGAGATGAATGTCACTACTCGCCTTATGTCGTCAATTTTAAGAAAGCGTCGGTTGTGCCTAAGACTCCTCTTGTCTGCGCGAGGCATAATACCAGATGTTTTGTAGTGTTGCTGTATGGCATCCAAGCGGTCTTTGTCGATGCTGTGTTAATAAAATTGAGGATTAGATTCTTTAATGGGATATACACTTTGAATAACTTTCAAATGCAAACTGATCATAATAAAATAATTATCACTGAAAGAAAATATGAATTTCCTGTGAATGAAGAGAGAGGTTTCTCGGCAGACTTGAACACCTTCGACGGTATACTTTGTCCACTGATGCTTTCTCTTGGTGGGAATCCATTTGTTATCAGTGGTTACTTCATTCCTTCTCCCGTTGCTAAAAAGTTGTCCTGTTATGAACATGTCCTTTTCCGGCTGTGACAACTCATTTATCATGTAGTGAAGCTCATAGATGCATTCATGAGACAGTTTATTTATACATGATTCTGTGCCGAGCTTTGAATTTTCTTTTTGCCTTCGACCACAGCAGCAGGTGAAATCGAGAATCTCATTTTTTTGTCACAGAGTCAATAAAGTCAACTAACTTCATTGTTTCTTCGGCTTCGTTAGTGACAACAGCGAAAGGTACATCATCATCCTCTGTCGGTTCCTCAAAATCCGCTTCGTGATCACTTTCCCATCCTGTACTTTTATCCAAGTTGGGAACTGTCTCTTCATCACTGCAGTCCTCATCTTCTGAGTCTGACAGCACAAGGTGCATCTTATCCTCGTCCACCTCAAGAAAGTAATTTCTCACCAGTTCTTCCCACTGACTTCTGTCTCTTGCACCGGAGAGATTCAGTTCATTAATATGTTTGAGAGCTTCCGCCACACTCTTCTCGTAGTCCATGATGATAACAACACGCGAATAAACTTTTCCAAAAAAAGTAAACAAACATCATTCTGTTGTGCCATTTTACCCGTGACCAGTCTCTGATGTAACGTTTGCCACCATGTTGGCAAACGTCACACCAGTATGAACCAATGAACGATCAGAATCTCATTTACTATAAGACGCGAAGAAGAAAACTAATCTGAAGTACGCACCATGGAAAGAAAAAATTCAGATTGCAATCATAAATGAAGGGTTATTTCAGTTACGTTTTTTATCAAAATTTAGTATTTCGAGTTTACATCAAAGCGAATGTGACCGGGATATCTTAAACTGCATGACTGTATCAGTAGACGGACCCATATGATATGCGATCGTTTGGTTTGACACTATAATATAATGGTGACTTAATGACGTTTTCTCTCTTGTCGATTCCTGGAGGACCAACTTGCCTCGATATTTTATTAAATTTTTCATACTTACAAGTTATTTTCAGTTTCAACAAAAAGGAGATGATACATAAGCACTTTAGGAATCAGAATCCACCATTATCTCATTTTTGACAAAATGCTGCCCGTCCACGGTTTTTGTGCTCTCCTGTAAAATTGACGTCGCTGAAATGTGGAGGGTTTTCTCTCGTCGGGTCACATATGGCTGGCAGTCTGGGGGAGGCAGAATTTTTGAAGATGAAGTAAATCGGATTGACTTCATCATTGTCAATATACAGTTGTCTCCCTTTTGAAATGCCTCTCATTTTAAGTTGAATAAAAGTCGTTCGGAGGGCTGTGTGCCAGGCACCAGGATAGTCTGTATAAAATAGCAGGTTTGTTTTCCTCATCTTATTTGTTGTATTTTTGCAGTCTGCAGTTAGGGTTTCCAGTGATTCTCCCAGTATTTTTAGTAGTAGTTTCTTTGCCTTGGCATGAGTAACATGATCAGGGCATTTGATCATCGTGCAGGTCAGGCCTGTCTCTGTTGGGTTAGTTCAGTGCTTCTCAATTGTTTTCTGTTAAGCCCCTCCTAGGAAAAAGAAAGAATTTTGCTCCCCCCACCCTCCGCCACGACAATAAATAGTATCATTTGTCTATAAAATTGTTACAAGTACACCTCTGCATAACGTTGTATCCTTATTAATATTGTACCGGAACGCACATTCTCACATCAAGTAGAAGTTTTATAAATTTATGCTTTTTTTTCCACGCATGGTTTATAAATGAGACCTCAGGGGCCTCATTTATAAAACTTTGCGTACTTTCGTGCCTAAATAGTTATGTACGCCAAAACCTACATGTTTGCATACGCAAAAAAAATCCTGATTTATAAAACTTGCGTACGCAACACATACGCATGTCCTCTGTTATAAATCACAACTAATCCTACAATTGTGCGTGCGTGAACGCGCGCCACAACCACACCCTGAAACGCCCACATTTAAGCATATATGGTGCTCCTGAAGTCGAAATCAATTAAGTAAGATCTATAAATAATGTGTAGAACAGAGCAATACATTTTAAACGCAATAATGGCAGCGAACAGGGGAAACAAAAACTGCAAAAGAAGCTACGAGATCAAAGCTTTAGTGTCCTAAACAGAGATTAGAAAAAAATATAATTTCACCGGGGTAACAAATACAAAAACACCTTGCATGGCAGGAGGTTACCGCGGCTGTCAGTTTCTCAGGTATAGAGAGCCACACGCAGATCAAAATAAATAAAAGATGGTGCGACATCAAGCTTGAGGCAAACAGGCTTCTACTTCCCCAACTGCAAGTGTATGGGCAACAGGCAGCTATATGGAGGGTGCCACCACTGAGCTCCGTCAATGAGTGGCTGGCTACGATTATCGAGTGAACGAATCATGAAATGACCCTGGCCATCTTGCAACCACATAATGTCGGTGTAATTTGTGCATCAAATTTAGCAAGCAAATTTTGCAGCAAATTAATCGCACGTTTACTGAATGGAAAGTCTTATGATTTACGTACACCTATTCATCCACTGACTGCGCCCTTATTGCAACGTGAGAGCAGTCGATTGCACCAGTGACAGGGAAAACCGGTCATCGCTGCAAATTGCTTTTTGATGTTTCCTCTGTGTAGTGGAACTTGATATACATGGAACTCAGGGACCATCCATGGTATGACATGGACTGAATGAGGGCTGGGATATATCCGACTGGTCCGCTATTTCCCGCTGGACACTCCCCGTAGCTGAAAATCCACACAGGATTTTCAGATGGGCAGGTATTGAATGGTTGCTACGTGTAGGGCGCTCTAATCGTGCCAATCGTCATCGTGGGCAAAAAAAAAAGTCGGAACAGTCCCTGAAAACATGTTCCGTCGCACCATTCGGTTCACAATATCCTCATATTGCCAAGGCAGCCATGGTCATGCTGTCTTGCTATCCTTACATGCTTTAAGTCTATTAATGTGAACAAAATACATTGACTAATAATGATTATTAGTGATTGCTGATTGTTCATATCTGTTATCATTTATGGCCAAAACAACATTGGTTACGAATAATAATGTGATCCTAATTAATCATCAGGAAAAAGGAAAATATAGTGCAAATTTCTTTTGGTCTCTAGGGTGTGCTATTTAGGGCAAATATGTGCCCGAAATATGCGTACGCATGGGTCAAACGTATCGTACCGGTACCCACATTCTCACGTCAAGTAGAAGTTTTATAAATCCCAAATTGTGTGTGAAAATCAGCGTACGCATGTTTTGGAGCATTTTTTGTGCGTACGCACGGTTTATAAATGAGGCCCCTGGTCTTTATAAAATTGACTACACCTACAATGTCAATCATAACCTCACTTAATTCAGATGTGCCTTGATGCCAGTGCTTCTCTGTGTATAACAGTGTGTCCACTTAGCATTAGGTGAGGCCTTTTTGATGAGTGCCTGAAGCCCTTTCCTCATCCCTGCCATGGTCTGTGCACCATCACTGCAAACACCAATGCAGTTCTCCCACTTCAGCCCATTCTCGGTCAGGAAGCAGTCCAGTATTTTGAATAGCTCTTCAGCTGTGGCTCTGCATCTGACATATTTACATAAGTAGATCCTCACACAGGGAGTTTGTCATGTCAAAACATACATAAGCAATAAACAAGCAGTCTTTGTTGCTGTCAGAGGCTTCATCGAATTGTAAGGCAAAATGTTTGTCTTTGAGTTTATCTACCAGCTGTTCTTAAAGATCGTTAGCAGTGTCATTTATACGTTATAACAATCTAATTGGATGTTCCCCCCAATCAGTGTTATATTACACGGGACCAGCACTGTCTTTATTAGGGAGGTAAACAAAACAACAAACACACATTTTCTTTTTGTAACACAAGGAACCGATTTATTAAATCTTAAGTGCACCCCACATTCCCAATCCATACACATAACACATTGTGAGGATAGCGGGCGGTCAACAAGAGGCCAACACAGAAAAATAGGGTGAATGGTGATTTATTACGGTGAAAAGAATAAAAAAACAGTACACAAAATAAAGTACTAATGTCAAACAAAATATTTACAAATAAACATTTGGGCAATCAGTTCCCAAACATTTCATTTGGCTTTCCAGGGTCCTGCCTCACCCACAGCCTTTTTTTAATAAAGACCAGGAGGGCCTTAAATAAAGCTACCCCCTCCCGACATAAGTATATACAAACAATACATTAAACAAATACATTTTTCCCCATCACCAATACAATTACATAACACAAAACATTGAAACAATTCCCCCTACCTTCCAAACCAACATGAACTACTCTACCCATAATCCTTAAAACCACCATGTTTTCCCCCGTGCGCTCCTTTGACACCCCCCGTGAAACAGACACGGACGCACAAGTGAGTAAACCGGAATTTATGTATAACTAAAATCTTGAGTGATGAATGATGAAAGTGAAATGTGAACATAGCTAAGTAACAAAACAGATAACGTGTGCACCCGCTAAATGTATATGTGTAGCTCGCTATTTAAAAACGGTAACATTTGAAAAGTACATTTTTTTCCCAGACAACAAACGCTGAACATGCATACATAAAATTTGGTGTGTTTTCTTTTTTTTTTTTTTTTCCTAATATACACATCCCCATTTAAATTTCCCCATACTGCGGCCGACACCGATATTTGGGGCAGAGAATAAAATATAAATCAGTTATTCGTCACATACATATTTACAATATTTACAATGGCCACACAAACTCACACTCAAATCACAGTCCTCAAGAGCAGGCCTTCAGAAAACCAACAACCCCAAAACAAAAAAGAGTCAATTAATGAAGTGGATCTCACCCATGATTCAGAGGCCTCCACAGTTGTGGGCCCTGTCATTAGGTATTATGTCCCGAGTGAGCCAACCATCTTTTTCCTTTTTTTGGCTGGTGTGCCGTTATCCCTTAGTTTTGGTTTCTTTTTATTCCACACTGCCCAACGCCTCTGAATAGGGTCTGAACAGGTAGTTGACACCCTTGTTGTCCCCTTGATCCACTGGCAGGAGCTGGCTGGTGCATCCAAGGAAAGTCGTTCACACTCATCACACACCAAACTTCTTTTCCCTCCTTTTTTTTTTCCTCTTCTTCCTCTCTGCTCAGGATGTAAAACCCTGCCCCTACCACCAGGCTGCCTCTTAAAGGGGCAACAGCCTACACAATAAGCAGCCTTTGTTTTTGTTTTTTTTTTACCATTTTTTTACATTTGTTCAGTGTGGCGCACAACAAGCAAAACAATCTTTCAAATCTCCCCACCCATATGAAAGGTTTTCCTTGCAAGGATTTCATTAAAAAAACCATTAATTTTTTTTGTTTGGGCAGAAACATAAAAACAACAAGCCTTAATTACTTTGTGGCAGTGTCACAACGTCTGGCGAAAGTGTCATTGGACAGAGGGATAGTTTTAATTTTTGCGGCACTTGCGTCATCCAGCATGACAGAAACCATGTCTAATGCTGCAGGGAGTATTAGCTCCTCTGCTATGGTGTGGGGTTTTTTGCACCAAGCAATTTGGTATGCCACCTTATATGAAAAACAGTGCTCGCTGGTTTACTGAAGTAGCATTCACAAAGCGGGATGCTTGTTGGCAATATTGGGCATGTTTTCGCTGAAAAAACTCAAGCGGCTTATCAGCGTGGTTGGGGTGTAACGTGTTTAAGTGATGCCTTAATTTATTTGGCGTCATGCTGTCTGCTGCCAACATTTTAGACAGTAAACATACCGGTCTTACCTTGTCTTCCACTGTAGTCACAGTGAAGCCAAGGGCTATATATATTCTTTGTCATATTTCCTCGTTTTAGCTTTTGTTTGTCTCATTGTCTCCGTCTCTCTCTGCCTTTCTTGTCATCCTTGTTAAATATTTTTCCATTTTGTCTTCTGTGTGTTTGTTCATAGTACTTCATGTTTCCCACTCTTTTAGTGTCTGTCTGTGTGTGTGTGCGCGTGTGCGCACGCTCGATGCTTCATATCTCCCGCTCTGTGGTGTGTGTGTGCGCTCGGTGCAAAAAATCCCTCACCATAGCAGAGGAGCTAATACTCCCTGTGCACACTCTAATAATTAGAGTTAATGGCACACTCAGGGGTGAAAGTAAGCTGGTACGGTCCGGTACTGTGTACCATGAAAAGATTATGACCGGAGATTTCACTCAGCAGTACGTGAGTGTGCATGTGCGTCCACTTCCGAAAGTACCGGCAAATAGTACCGGCAAGATGTTAAAACTACTTTCACCCCTGGGCACACTACATGTAGGCATGAAAGCGCCACTGCCCCCTACTGTAGCGGATGTGCAATTACACTTTATTCTGGTACAGCAATGAAAAAGTAAACGGTAGTTTTGCCGTACATGTTCCCCGGGGTCACACACGCCCCCCCTGGCATTTAACCCCCCTGGAGGGGCGCACCCCACGATTTGAGAAGCACTGGGTTGGTTGAACCATGACATTCCATTTTAGAATTCTGAACTCCAACTGTCAAAAAGTCCAACTGTCAGAATTTAATAATCTAATAGAATGAATAGAGCCGCAAGCAGCAATTACAGGGTTCAAGCAGCATATGACTGACATTTGAGTTATAAGCTTGTCCTTACAAACTTGATTAAGACTTTTGACCAAGACAAAGTATACAAAATTTGAACTTCAACTGGATTAGGAGATATGACTATTTGTTTGCTGTAGTGCCACCTATGGACGCATTTATACCAAATTTGGTAGGCTTGCGTCTAATGATCATTAGATGAGGGATTTCAAGTTCGGTGATGATTGAACATGTCATTCAGGACTTATAGCTCATTGTGAGATACAGGCCACACCCACAAATTTCATTGGCTTACTGCGGCCACATTGTTTAATGTTTCAACTTTCCTTGTCCTGGGATTGTAGATCTTGGTCTGAAGATGCCGTGTACTGTGGTTTGTGCAAAATCGGTCACACCGTCTAGGAGGAGATAGAAATGAAAGGTTTTATCAAAAATTCTAAATGGTGGAAAGTCTGTTATGAGGAATCATTTTGGTCCAGGAGGCTTTGTTCTTCAGCTCCATTCAGTCCATTCAGACTTATTGAGCACAGCTGAGCCTGACACTGTGCGCTCTATAAAAATGTTGCAGCATCCTAACTTTCCTCTGTCTGAGTATTAAAAACCCACCGTATTGTTTTTTTTTTCTGATCATCATTTAAAGAAAATAGCCTGCTGTAACATTAATTTTCTGCATTGTATTTCACTGTCCCCAGTTCATGACATGCAGTGGTGTTTAAGTTTGAGTAACTATACAAGTAAAACAGTCTCACCCAGTTAGTGATTTGAGTAATAAGTAAATAATTTGTATTCATGATAATGGACATGTTTTTTTGTCAAGCAATGCCTGTAAATTTATTTTTGTTCCATTCAGTGATGCAGGCATGCACTTTAATGCACTATTAAAGTTTAATAATTGTAAAGCAGCCTGCCTTGAGTCCATATGTATAGCATAATGCAATGTGTTTCATCAGTGACCTACATATGCAGTGGTGCATCAGATGAGTGGCAAGATGGAAGCTAATTTAAAAGTTAATACTGAATTTAAGTGGATTGTGTTATGTAAGTAATATATTCAACCTAAGACTACAACAGATTGATACATCAGTTTAAAAAAATGTAACAGAAATTTTCTGTTTGTTAAGCTGGCAAATAGCCTGTTTATAATCAATCTGTTATATCTACCAAATCCATGTAGTTTAACGTAATTCAGCACTATGTGTTGGTGTTTCAATTCAATTTTCAAATGTGCGGCCCTTCGCTTGCTTGATCTCTGTCCATGTGGCCCTCTGGAAAAAACTGTTGTCCACCTCTGTCCTAGACGGTTAGTCTAATTTTCACGAATCCAGGGACCCTCGGATTATGTACCTGGGATTAATACCCGGGGACATAATTCAAAAGGAGGATATCTATGGCTTCAAAATCCTTGTACTGGCATGTAAAAAGGCCATCACCCCAGAGATGGTTAAAATGTGACCCTCCGAGACCAGGACAGTGGCTAGACATTGCAGAGGAAATATATTCCATGGAAAAACTGACCTATTATCTAAGGACTAAAGCAGTGTCTCATGGGAAGCGATGGAGAAAATGATCTGAGAAAAGATGGAGAGAAAAGATGGGTCATCTGCTCAGCTGGTCTGAAAAGGTCAGAGAGTAGTGCCCCCTCCCTTATATGTTTATATTTGTGTATGTGTGTGTATATACTGTATGTATGAACTTATGTATGTTTGTAAGGATGCAGTAGACATATTTTTTATCATTAATATTTGGTTGTGGTTTTTGTTCAGTGTAATAGCAACTGGAAAAGTTAAAAAAAAAAAAAAGCTTGAATTATAGTTGTGAATTTCCTTTGGTAACCCATTGATAATTCTGCCCAAACTTAATGCTATCATATGAAGAGAAGACATTTTATTCATTCAAGGTATTATTAATCACCCTGAAGAATTCCAATCACTTTAGGAGACAATTTAATTGATTATGTTGAATCATTATTATTAACTCTTAATTATAATAATTGTCCAGTTGGTAATTTTACTGCCATACAAACATCTTCAGTACTACTAAAATCTAATTGCATTATGTAATTTGAACAGAATAATCTTTCCATCTTAAAAGTTGAAAGCTCACCAGTACTGCAGTCAGGACACCGCTTCTTTTCTTTCACTGGTTAACATCTCAAACCTATTCACCTCAATTCTTCAAGGAGCCATATATAACCAGATGCATAGAAACGCTTCGCATTGTGATCGGGATCCAATGTCCTGTCTCGCTGACCTCGGGTCCCACTCTCATTCACTAAGCAGCGTTTCAGTGGAAACCACATTAGACTATGTGCTGATATCTCATGACATACTCCGAATGCTGCGACAAGATTCAACAAAATTCAAAATGTCCAGTTTTTTGCTACAACAAGTGATTTATGGTCTAGCCACACCTCAGAACCTTATGAGTCCGACCATTCATTTCATTCACAACTGGATAAAGTTATGTTTATGAAATGGGGAAATACGTTTGGTTGGACTGTTCAAACCAAATGTATTTTGAACAAAATCCGTTCAAAATACGAAACAAAAACTAATTCAATCAAAGAAAATTAAAGAGAAATCTCAATATCTACTCGAACAAAACAAAAAAAACTATAAATGCAAAGAAAACACCCTTCATAAGGGCAAGGCTCCTTTTCAGGCCCCCTGGCATGCTACCGCCAGTTACCATTACTTCTTTTTTCTTTCTCTCCTTTTTCCCCCTATGGCAGACTGCATGGCCTCTATATAGGCTACTGCCCTCCCCCTGAAGCAAACCAACACAATAAAATCAATTATCCCTCCCCAGGACATACAAAATTCCCATAAACAACATAAAAGAACATAATAATTTTACATGAAACACTATTACATTACAGACAATTGAAAACCATTCACAACAAAATAAATGACAAAACCAGTCTATACCACAACACCTCCCCCCCATTTACTACTTTAGGAGGAACCTCCCCTCCCCTTAAAACGGCATAGGTATTGCTGCCCTGGTTTGGTTGCATTACAATGTACTGAGATATGTGGTAAGATGCCAATGAATGAAAACATATTTAGTGGAATTTTATGTGTAACTGTTTTAGAATACTTGGAAGCTGATTATTTTAACAGATGATTGAGATTGAGTCTACCAGTTTAACCTGCAGAAAAATATTTGAAAACCATTAAACATTAAACACAAACATATACGGACACTACCAAAAACACAAAGACGCGACACAGGAACACCCGCCCTCAACCCGCAGTCAGGAATAAACACGAAATCTTTCACATTCTTATGTTTGCCGGCATTTCAAGATTTGCCCGTTTTCCCCCTCCCGCAGAACAAGACGGCACGGTAGTCCGTGACAATGATATTTAAATATATATATATTTTTGGGGAATCAGAAAATTGTTTGAGTTCCAGGGCTGAGAATGTTATAAGTACATTGTTGACACTGCTAATTTATTTCAACATTTTGCTAATTTATTTCAACACAGTATAACATCACACAAATTATGAACTTGAAAAACCAACACAATAACCCTATAAAACAAATGGTAAATAAAAAACAACCTTTTGTTAAAAAACTAAACTGAAAAAAAAATTGCTGCACTTGGAAAGCTTCGGATAGTGTTGCACATTTTTTTTCCCCATCCCCATATCAGTGGACCCGAATCAACCTTTGTTCAGTCCTCCAAGTATATCTTAATTTCATTTTTCTCTCCTTCTGTCTGCTGCTCTTCATCAGTAGCATCATCAAGTTCACCAAAAAACTTAATTTGCTCACTCAAGCAATGTTTATTAACTGACACAAACATTGGGACCGGTCTTCTCTGAATAGCTTGATTTTTTAGCGCATTGTTGGTGACAATAAGAAAAAAAGAATAACCATGGTTTTTTCAAATAAAAAACAGCCTGATCTATTTCACCTGCAGCCCACCCATGCACTACAAATTCCCGACCGCACCTGTAAATGTGAATGTTAATCTTTTTTCACCCCTTTTGAATGATTTGCTGCCTGACACAGTCTAATCACTTTTTAACGACATGGTACAACTCCTGAATAGAGTTTGTGGGTTTTTTCTTTTCTGTGACTAACCGACCAATGAAAACTTTATCGACTAAGATTCTTCTCATTGACTAACAGTTGGTTGACTAATAGGGGGCAGCCCTAGTTGGCACTCATGTTGTGTTGTCCTCAAGTCATGAACAGTCAATTCATGAGATTAAAAGGGAAGCCAAGACCATGGGTCACCTTGCATATCGCGCATACAAATGAAAAAAACTGTGGTTGACCAGTAGGTCAAGTCATTCTCTCAGAACTGAGGAGCTCCAAAAATAACCAAGAAAACTTTCAGAAATGTACTTTAGTCCTTCTGGAGAGAAGATAAGCCAGATGGACCCACAGGTACAGGCACAGATGGGGAAGGAAGCTCAGAATAGTTTGACTGTAGCTCCACTGCTAAGAAAGGAACATATGTTCCCATATCCTCAACAGGACATATAATAACATGTAATAATAATGGGGCACCACTCCAGGCACATATCCCTAGAGTGGTGCCCCATTGTTGCATTTTTCCTTAATACCTCCTCATTGTGAGTAGCTGCTCACTGACCCAGTGGCATGTAAATCAGTAATTAGTTGGACTTCAGGAAGAACCAGGTTTGTAAGACTGCTAAAATATGTCTCCTAATTAGGATATCACACAAACTAGGATGAACTGTAGAGATGAGATTATGTTTTTCTTCACATTTCTTGATACAGTCTGGATAAACAGTCTTTGTCAGAATAGCATAAGGGTACCTGGGGGTAACAGCCAGGAATCACCCTTCCACAGCAGCTCCTGTCTGAAGAGAGAGGAGCTACACAACTGAGTTATGTGTAGTTACACATGGTCACATGGTCCACAGCACTACTCACCCCAGTGTCTGTGGTTCACAGGTTGGACTCTTCAGTCCAGCACAGAGCACCTTCACTCCTGAATCTCCCAGGTTATTGTAGCTGAGGTCCAGCTCTCTCAGGGGTGAGTCTGATGACTGGAGAGCTGAGGCCACAATTTTACAGGACTCCTCTAACACCACAGCTTCCTAGTCTGAAAAAAAGTTGACTGTATTGTTAACAGGAGCTCCATTAACTGAGAATTGGCCGTCATTCACAAATATTTAGAAACTTTGATGGAAAATTTCATGTGACATCCATCATTTTGAACAATAAAAAAAATAGGTAAGACACCAGCAGCAAAAAAATTAAAGATGAAACTAAAAACCAGAAAGGCATTGATATTTAAGGCTACTATGGTCTGCGTTCCCGGTTTTCACGCATCAGTCACTTTCCGAGCTTGTTTCCAAGCAGGTCTGCATTTCAGAGCATTCACAGGTGCTTCTGTTCAATGGTAACTATGATAAAAGACCAATACATTTTTAATCGGTGTTCTGATAGCTGTGGTACCAGCAGTGTTACACAGACTTGGCAGCAAATCAGGACCAAGCATAAAAATATCCTTCAAAGTGGTATGTAGTTGCTGTGCCTTCATCATTCTTTTAGTGTATGGATGATATCCTGTGTAAAATTTAAACTTTTCATATTACCTGAATCAAACAGGGAAAAATGAGAGGATGAAGACTGGAGGGGGGCCAGTCCCACCAGATTACACAATTTCAGAGGAGCTGGCCCTCCCTAACAAGGTCGGCCAATAATGGAGGAGATCAAATGGGGTGTCTCCCGTGATCCTGGTGCTGGCAGCTCCCAGCAACATTTGTTAGTCCAGGGTATGTATAAGTGGTTTGGTGGTGAAGTACTAAATGCATATTTGTAGTGGCCATGAGGTGTGAAAAGTCTTTATCTATTTTACAGTCTGAGTTTTACTATGCTTTTGCCAGAGCCGCCAGCACACATCCTTGTTCACCGCCACACAGAGGTATACAGTCAAATCAATGTGTCATGTACTCTTATCAATGTTTACTGATGTTTTGAATCCGCTTTAATCATTTTTCAGGTGGAGACCAATGATGAGGAGACACTGTCCATGCACTCAGGGATGGCTGTGGGGGTAAATTTATCTTTATCATATGGTGAAGTTGTGGACCCAATTATGCCTAATGTATCAATGACAGGCTTGTGGTAGTCTGCACATAGGCTTAACTGCCTCAGGTGACCTGAAAAGGTTTAAAATTCCACCAATTCTCACCTCCCACTGTTTTTAGATCATAATCAAGCTGATTGCTCTGTGTGACTATGACAACATGAAGGTATGCAGTGCTGCATGGAGGATAAATTCTGCAGGTAAATACCACTTCAACGTGTTTCCAGGAGCCAGAGGACACAACTTTCTCTTCATTTGCCGCTGCTTCCAGAGGAAAATCTGAGATTTCTCCACCACTCTTTCCAGATTTCAACACTGAATATCTTTTCTCCCAGTAAGTACATTTTGTCTCTTTTTGTGGTCTTTCAAGTATAATTTTATTTCACTTAAATGCAGACATTTGTGCCTTTTGGAAAAGGTCACATTGTTTATTGCAGTGTATATAGTGTACTGAGTAGGTTCCACAGTATATTCAGTCAGTGTATATATTCTCTTCTGTACAGTTTGCTGCTGTGTGTTTATAACAAAAAAAGGCAAAAATAAATGTTTTTGCTAAATATAGTTCTCTGTCTCTCTAGGAAGTCAAACAGGCATGTCTTTGTCTGCGGTGTCAGTCAGAAGCCCGTATTCAGCCTCCCAGTCCATCTGAGAAGGACTTGCAAGAAGAACAGCATGGAGGCTGAGATTCATGCTGCAGTTGAAGCAGCCAAGAAAGATGTGGCTGTGTTGCTGCAGAAAGGCAGGATTTGGGAGCACGTCACCCTCCAGAGGATTATGGATAGCCCTGACCTCCTCAGCAGGTTTGTGGATGATCTTTTCATATGTTGTGTTGTGTGCTCATTTCAGTCTTGTCTGTTTGCATTTCTGTGATTTTTTTTTTCATGGGAAAAATTTGAATGAATTAGATTTTTTTTTTTTTTTTTTTTTTGATTTTTCCACTTTTATTTGACAGTTACAGTAGAGAGGCAGACAGGAAATGCAGGGGAGACAGAGGGGGGAGGACATGCAGCAAAGGGCCCTGGCCGGATTCAAACCCGGCCGCTGCGGTAAGGCCATGGCCTTACGTGGCATGCGCTCTACCGGATGCACGCGGAATGTGATTTATTTATTTATTTATATATGTATTTATTTATTTATTTATTTATTTATTTAAGGATGGTGGAGGAGCTGGTGAGTAGGAGTCAGGTGGTGTGTAACATCTCAACTGCTGCCCCTCCTCCTGCTGCAGCTACCTCCACAGCTGAAGTAGAGGGGGAAGCCGTCTCCTATCCTGAGTCTGAGAGCTCAGGGGAACTGTTTCAGAGGTGAGGCCTTTTTGAAGGGGTTTAACCCATTCAGACCCTCCTGTGCCACAGTCTAAAATATCCAACAAAGACAATTTAGACAAGGAATCAGCAGGTGGGGAATGTGTTTCAAAAAAGAGAAAGACCTATGCATTCAGACAGGACTGGCTCAGTCAGTTCATGTGGCTTGGACACTGCAAAGAAAAAAACGCCATGCACTGTGTGTACCGCTCTCAGTGTGGTCCAACGTTTGCAGGGAAAACAAAGTTTGCGGAGTCCACTGCACACTTTAAACATGAAACCCTCATCAAGCACAGCAACAGCCTGAAGCATAAGCAGTGTAGGGACAGATGCTCTGAGTGTGATGCAGCACCTCTGGCAACAGCCTTTCATAGACAGGAGTCAATGAATTGGTCTGCAGAAGAAGCTGAAATTATAATAAAATTCAACACTGCCTATCACATTGCGAAGGAAGAGCTACCATTGACAAAATTCAAGGGTCAGATCGAACTGTTAAAAAAGAACACATGTGCACAGTTGATTGGTGGTATCGCAGATTCATTGAAAAAGAAGATCAGTGAAAAGATAAAAGACTCCACCTATCTGTCCTTTCTGATTGACAGTGACACTGATGTATCTACAAAAGAATGCGAGACAGTCTACACACGGATCCTGCATCAAGGGAGACCAGCGAATATTTTGTTTGACCACATTCAAGTCCAATATGCGAATGCTGAAGGTACTGTATGTTAATTACAGTATCAGATAATGAAACTAAGTTTTTATCAGAAAAATAGGCACATTTCTGACAGCTTTCAGACTTTCCAACAGTGTACTGTAACACTGTTGTCATCTCTGTCACCATTACCTGCCACGTATAACATCACAGATACAACGCAGTATATCAGTATATATGCTTATTTATTTATCATCCTATCTATCTTATGCTTATGCTTCAGTACAATGCTGTACACACCTTGCGTGTATTATCACTGCAGGTAATATCTGTATACCAGTGTATTGTCTCTGTCTATGTTGGTTTTTTAGTGTTTATGTCAGGAATCTCCTGATGACCCTCCCACACAGGTACTGGGACCCACCCACACGAACAACCAAGACACAGGGAGTCAGGTCAGCAGAGACTTTATTAGAATTTTTTAAAACAGCAAAACTCATGCTCGGGCAGCCACCCACTTCGACCTGCCCTCCCTCTTTCCAACTCCCCCCTCTCATCGTTAGCCCCTACTGGCTGGCCCTGTGCCACATGGGGGAACTCCCAGGAGAGGGTCTTCCCCACACCTGCACCCCAGACCAAACCACTTCACAAGAGTAGCCTGTGCGCACACTCACTCCACACGGTGTTAAGATTGGGACCCTCTCCCAGGCCTGCCCACACGGCACAGGCCAGCCCCCTCTTGGCCAACACAGGGGGGAGTAACACACGCTGGGAGGGAGGTCCACACACTATCACGCATTCACACAAACGAAACTAAGGGTGGGGCGTGACTCGGCCCGTGCCACCAGAAGCCGGGCCTCCTCCGCGCCCCAAAATAAAAAACAAAACCAAAGAAAACCAGGCAGAGACTGCCGCTCCTCCATCCTCCACTAGCGCTGGATCTTGGGGTTTCTTCCGTCCCTTCCCTCCGTCGGACGCCGACACGGTTCCAGGCGTGCAGTCCCTGCCTCTCCTTCTCCACACGCACTCTAAAACGAAATCCCCCCGCGGGATTTCTTAAAAAGGAAAATAAACAAAACCGAAAGAAAGAAACGAAACCAAATCAATAACGAAACCGCCGGCAAAACTTCTAAATTCAAAAACGAAATCAACCGAAAGAAACGAAACTTTCAAATAAACAAAAATAACCCCGTCTAAAAAAAACACAGCACACTGCAGGTTCCTTCCAAGCTGCCCGAGCGCGAGCTGCCTCGTTCCCGCCTCTTATCCTGACTCCTGAGCGGAGAGAACAAGAGACAGCTGCGGCAGATTACCAATCAGGCAAAGCAAGGAGACAACCCACCCCGATCCACATACGCACGCGTGCCCCAAATTACCAATGAAGAAAACTCACCCCAAGCAGCGGCACGTCAGGCTCACCTCCTGACATTTACTTTTTCATTTAGTTTTTACTTTTTTATTTATTTATTCATCTTTTATCTTATTTACATTTACTTTTCTTCTCCTGATCTGCTATAACAAGTGACCTGTGAGGTCAATAAAGTTTAATTCAATCATTAATTCATTCATTTATTTAGTATTAATCTATACACAGTAACATCACAGATTAGGGTAGGAGTATAACTGAACAGTAGGCTACAATTCCAGATAACATTTAATTGTACATGACAATTACAGAGCACTCCTGTATATATTTTTATTGAAGGAATCTATGATGCCACCAAAGATTCATTTTGTCATCTGGGGACAGAGACAGGATGGTTAGAGAAGACAGTGGCCATGGGAGCGGATGGTGCAGCTGTCAACTTTGGGCATAAGGGGGGTGTAATAGCCCTTCTCCAAGCTGAGCCAGGGACCTTTATCATGCCCTCCCATTGCTTGACACATAAGTAAGTAATTATGTGGACAATTAAGCTGAAGTCGTGAACATTGCATTAAGGATAAGATAACTTTATTGTCTGTCTGACTGTCTGTCTGTCTGTCTGTCACAAAGCAAGAGAAATTCTTCTTTGACATGGCTCAACAACAAATAATTCACATTTACACACACACACACACACACACACACACACACACACACACACACACACACACACACACACACACACACACACAGGATAACAATCGATGTACAATGTATTATTGTTATTATTATTGTTATTGTTATTATCATTATTGTTTCATTTAAGTTTAATGTATTGTTTTCACAGACTGGAGCTGGCAATGCTGTCAGTGCAAAGGAAAAACCCCATGGTAGACCAAGTCTACAATCTCCTTAACATGGTGTGGAAGACACATCACTACAGCTCCAAGTCAATGAGAGAGCTCGGACAAGAGCTGGGTGTGCACATCAAAGTCCCAAGTGGTGTCAGTGGGACACGCTGGCTCCCACATGTAACCCGGGCCCTGCAAACCTTACTGAGACCTGGAGGAAAGGACCGGCACCTGCAGGACCCAGGGCAGTTTGCAGCAGTCTACTACCGCATGGATCATTTGACTGCTTCATCAGCGAATGCAGATGTTGCTGGAAGAGAACGGAAGGTCTATATTTAAATTTAAAATGTCATATTTATTGTTTTGGACCAAGAAAAACTACTGATATGTTCGTTATGTCCTGCATATCAACAAGATGATGGAAGATGGGACATTTGTAGCTTTCTGCCACTTCATTGCTGACTTTTTTGATGCCATCAACAAATTCAGCCTTCTCCTTCAGAGGAACAATGTGATCTTGCCTCAGGTGAGGCTGAAGCGACAGTATATTGTTGTTGCTAATCTGATGGCAGTATGATTCATTCTGATCTGTTCATGTTTAATGTTTTCCCCTTCACAGTATTGTTCACATTTATAATGTAAATGTTTTACAGGCTGTCAATGGGATTGAAAATCTCCTTGTGACTGTTGAGGCCATGGCAGTCAGATCCAAACCAGGTGGTGGGCTAGCAGAGCTAAAAGCAGACCTTCAGGCACGGAAAAGAAGGCAGGAGGACGATGGTGGTGAGACCCACCCTGTCTACAAATATCAGGTAACTCATAATTTTATACAATTGTTTTTAGGTTGAATTTTTATTTTACATCCTTTTCTCGAGCCATCTTCCTCATGTTTCAGCTTAGGGGGTCATCATTAAAGGAAAAGCTGCTCGACTAGCAGAGGATGGGCACTCCACAGTGAGCTCACCAAAGCTGCAGCAAGCAATAAGGGAAACAGCTGAGTGTTCTGTGCAGCACTTGAGACAAAGATTCAGCAGTCTACTAGGCAAGTGGAAGGAACACAAAACTGTAACAAATCTTCCTATTGATGATTTATCATCGGTGATTTAAGAAATAAATTAACATATTATCACCATGCATTCATGTCTGCTTGTTTTTGTCTCTCTCTCTTCTTCCTCTCTCTTAATAGATGAAGACTCCACACCATCAGCAAGAGCCAAGGCAGTGAGGTCATTCAAGATCTTCAGTCATGACTCCTGGCCAGAGCAGAGAGGCCAGCTAAGAGACTATGGTGCTGAGGAGCTGGACTTCCTGCTGGACCACTTCTCTACTGTGTTG
Organism: Albula goreensis; assembly: GCA_022829145.1. Taxonomy (NCBI): domain Eukaryota; kingdom Metazoa; phylum Chordata; class Actinopteri; order Albuliformes; family Albulidae; genus Albula; species Albula goreensis. Next base: position 34,694,212 of record CM040753.1, read on the forward strand.
ACAAGGTCATAGACCAGAGGTGGGCAACAGTTTTTTCCAGAGGGCCACATGGACAGAGATCAAGCAAGCGAAGGGCCGCACATTTGAAAATTGAATTGAAACACCAACACATAGTGCTGAATTACGTTAAACTACATGGATTTGGTAGATATAACAGATTGATTATAAACAGGCTATTTGCCAGCTTAACAAACAGAAAATTTCTGTTACATTTTTTTAAAGTGATGTGTCAATCTGTTGTCGTCTTAGGTTGAATATATTACTTACATAAGACAATCCACTTAAATTCAGTATTAACTTTTAAATTAGCTTCCATCTTGCCACTTGTCAAAATATTTAGATGTCCACTCTTGATTAAAAATACGACATTCAGAGTCAATCTTTCTCTTTTGTGGAGCGTTCATCTTTTTTCCCTTGTTTTTTATTAAAGCAGCGAACAAGAGTCAGTGAGCGGCATAATCAAATGTAAGACGGCGCCCTCTGGTGGAAATGATTGAAATAGCAGTACAAACTCATTGTCGTTATTTGCCTGCAGATTGCATGTTGCTGCCTTTTATTGTGTGTTTTTTTCTTTGAAGACGTTGCGGGCCAGACCGAGTCAGTCCTTGGGCCGGACCCGGCCCGCAGGCCGTGAGTTGCCCATGTGTGTCATAGACTCTTTAAATCATCATTTGGTGATAGAGCGTAGAAATGACAAGTTTGGCAAGAATATTCACACAACTAACTAGATTCTGCAGAAATAATTTAAATTGATTGGTCATCTTATTCTTCACTCCTTTCAGAAATGGCTGTGACGCCAATCTGGCGAGACAGTAGTCCATAAAAATGTTCATCTTCAGGAACTACATGGACAAATCCTACCAGTGCCTTTGGGAGATGATGCTAACCAGGGAGCCACACTGCTCTGATTACAAGGTACAAATCAAGTCCTCATGAATGTTTTTGTTGTAAATTATGACTTCTTAATGAAATCAAAGCTATTTTTTAATATTCTTTGCAGAGCATTCTACATCTTGTGCACGTAATGCTAGTCCTCCCTGTGTCCTCTGCTGTATGTGAAAGAGGATTCTCGGCACAGAAGAGGATTAAATCTGATGTCGGAGGGTCCCTGCATGTGGACACTGTGGAAGATCTGATTAGAACAGGTCTTGAGGGACCTGGCTTGGAGGAGTTTGATGCCAAAGAGGCTGTACAGATGTGGTTCAGTCAGGTTAAAAGAGCTAGAAGGCCCAACTACAAGGGCTGGCCTTCAGAGGTGCCTAGTGGCCCTAAAGGAGATGTGCTCTAAAGGGAGGGGAATGAGAAGCATATTAGAGGGAGTTCCTTGTTTACTTGCTTTATTGTGTTTTTTGTGCTGTAATGACTGACCAGATACCTTTAGTTTACATCAGCTAATTTATTATTTGGTGTCTTTATTTAAAAAAAGGCAATATTTCATGATTTTTCATGGCACTACCTCACTTTGTGACTTTTTCCATTTAAATAAAACAGCCTGTTATGTCTGTAAATTGTCTTTTTTCATCACAGCATTTATCATTAATATAGTTCAATTGACAAAAATATGAATGTGTTGCGCTGCATGTCGATTTAAGTGGTGCTCCTAAATTTTGTGGTGGTGCTCCTAAATGTTTCTGTAAGGAGCACCAGTGCTACTAGTGGAAAAAGTTAGTCTGGAGCCCTGCAATAACACATAGCTTACACATAGCTCTGTGCCATCAAGCACCTCCCACATACTGTTTAGGTAAAGAAATGTGTCATTTTCTTCAGGTGAATAACATGGCCCAATACCTGCACTTCATGGACCCGACAGAGGCAAAAGTTTGTGCGCTCCCTGGAATGCACAAGGGAGTATTACCACAAGCTGGTTGAGGCCAAGCTCTACAAGCAGACAGTGCAGAACTATATGAAGAGACTGAAGAGGTTTACCTTGGTGGTTGTGGTTTTTGAAACACTTTCAGTTGCTTTGCACAATAACATCCAAGGTAATGAATGCAAAATATATATATATATATATATATATATATATATATATATATATATATATATATATATATGTATGTATATATATATATATATATATTTATATATATTTATGTATGTGTATATATATATATATATATATACAGTCAAGCCTGAAATTATTCATACCCCTGGCAAATTTTGACTTAAAGTTACTTTTATTCAACCAGCAAGGTTTTTTTGTTCACCGAACGCCACTTCTCCATATAAGGCACACAAAAGCCCGCTTGGCCTTTGCAAATGCTCATCTGGACAAAGAAGACTTCTGGTCTCTGTTTTATGGTCAGATGAAACAAAAATTGAATTGTTTGGCCACAATGATGTATCCTTCATTTGGTGTAAAAAAGGAGAAGCCTTTAACCCTAAGAACACCATCCCCACTGTCAAACATGGTGGTGGGAACCTAATACTTTGGGGGTGTTTTTCAGCCAATGGACCAGGGAACCTAATCACAGTAAACGGCATCATGAAAAAAGAGCAATACATCAAGATTCTCAACAACAACATCAGGCAGTCTGCTGAAAAACTTGGCCTTGGGCACCAGTGGACATTTCAGCACGACAACGACCCAAAACACACAGCAAAAGTGGTGAAGAAACGGTTAGTGGACAAAAACATTACCGTTTTGCAGTGGCCCAGCCAGAGTCCTGACTTGAATCCAATTGAGAACCTGTGGAGGGAGCCAAAGATCAGGGTGATGGCAAGGAGACCCTCCAACCTGAAAGAGTTGGAGCTCATCGCTAAGGATGAATGGGCAATAAAACCAGTGGAGACATACAGCAAGCTGGTCAGCAATTATAGGAAGCATTTGATTGCTGTAATAACCAGTAAAGGCTTTTCTATTGATTATTGAGAAGGGTATGAATAATTTTGGACACGCCACTTTTTGTTCAAATGTAAATAAAACCTGAGAAATATTTTTTTCCACAATGATGCCTCTTGTACATTGTCTTATTATCTTCTGGGAGACGCCTGTGTCATTTCCAATCAAGAAAAAGCTTGCTGGTTGAATAAAAGTAACTTTATGTCAAAATTTGCCAGGGGTATGAATAATTTCGGGCTTGACTGTGTGTATATATATATATATATATATATATATATATATATATATATAGAGAGAGAGAGAGAGAGGTTTGTGCCTGTAATTATGCAACCAAATTACATGCCTGTCTATTTCCTTTCTTGTCTTTTTCAATTTCATAAAACAAGAACATTATTCTCATTTGTCTTTTAACAGGTATGCAATCCTGAGGGAAGAGCTGCTGTCTCCACACGACTGCAGGCTCATCTTGAGGGCTGCCAGGAATGATTTCCTGGCAATCATTGGGAAGCTGATAGACATGCAGGCTGTGGAGGAGTCTGAGCTGACAAAATCAGGGTGCCAGCTAGTAGCGTACTACCTGGAGGCCACTCTGATGCAGTGAAAACATGCAGCGACCTGGTGTTGTCGAGCACATGGCCGTAAGTAACAGGTTTTTTTTTTTTTTTTTTGGGGGTTAATTTGTTTCATATTCATTTCAGTAGCCTCAACGTTCACAAAACCCTTCCTTGTCTTTTTTGTGTAGATGCAGGAGTGGAGAGTGGGTGCAGCATACACCATCCCTGGCCACGGCGGCCAGACGGTCATTGTGGTAATGGAGCTCAAGACGGCGGACACACAGGTGGCTTCTCTGCACTCAGCCAGGAGGGGAAGGTGGTAAGATCTACAAGAAAAATTTTCCCTGTGATAACTACTTGCAAACTAGTTTTCAATACCACAGCAAGACGTTTACAACTCGCTGTTGTTTTTATTCTGTCAACAGTGGTTCCAAGTGTACTTTGAAGAGGTCTGGCCAACATCGCTGGGCAAGAAAAGGCAGCTTGAGGAGGACGACGCCTCTGATGACAGATTTTTCATCTCCGGCATGGGGAAACCCATCTATAATGCTTCAAATGACTTGGAACGGTTGCACAACAAGTTAGTGAACCATAACTATTTCAACAACGTTTTATATATAATGCAAATAGTATGATAATGCACTGCATAGCAGGTACCTACTACACAATGGATATGGGATGCTTTACATTTACCCATCTTTAGAATATTTTTGAAGTTTATGTAAGGGTCTTATTTTTTCCTCCTTTTCAAATGCTCTGCACTGTCCTTTTTGTATTAATATATATCTACACTTGTTTTGTAGGTACAACTGTCCCAAAGTTACCAGCCAGATGGCGCGTCGAGCATTTGAGATGGCCACCAAGAAGGTCATGGCAGACGCTGACAAGTGCTTGGTGGCTGACTACCTCACGTACTCAATGGCCACGGCTGAGAAGAAAAACTGTAAATATCAACTTACCTGAAGTAATTATGAACAAACCATATACATGAACTATGAACATATGAATGCATTGCTTTTTTTCATAACCCTTTTCAACTTGGCTGAAAAGAAAATCAGAAGACCCAAAAAATGATTTGCTGAATATTGGTTTAAGAAAGAAAAGCTATTCTTGCACCACACAAAATGACCACTTCAAAGCATTATTCTTCTGCTTCTCTTTTCTCATTAAAATTTTTTATTTGTATTTCAATAACAACACAATCACATCCTCTTAGCAATTAACATAGAAAAACACTCACGCACAAAATTATCAAAATGATAACCCATAGTTAAATGAAAATGCTACATAAAGTAAGTTAGATTTTAAAATAATAAATAAGTAAGTAAAGGATTTTTGCATGGGGAAATAACATGTATCTAGCTACTATGCATCTTCACTGACAAATTATATTGCTGGTTAAGTTACATAATGCAGCCTAGAGGAACAAATCAAGCCGTCTCCATTGTCACTGAAACTGTAAGGGTCATTCCAATTTGAACAGCCACAACCCCTCATCTCCATTGCTCCCCCTCGCTCAGGAGAGGATTGGAATGCAGCCCAGGACTGCCCCTGCATGCCCTTGCATGCTGTGCAGAGATCACAGCGCCTGCAAAAGTCCTCCACATCCCTCCTCAGCCGTCCCCAGTAGAAACCCTGACACAGACGGTGGAACATCTTCGACACCTCAAAGTGACCTGAGCCTGCAGGGCCATGCATGGCCTTCAGCACTACCTCTTGCATTCCCCTGGGCACAACGATCTGTCACCTCTTTTCCCTGGTCGCTGGTTCCACCCAGGTTGGTTGTGTCAGTATCAGGTCACAAGACCTCTGAAATCCATGATGGAGTGGGAGTGGTTTGAAGATCTGAATCTTGGGGTGAATCTAGTCATGCCCTGCACCCAGATGTCAGCACTTGTTTTATTTGTTTGATAACTGCCTATTGATGTGTGTGTAGAAGTCAGTGTTTCATTGGTTAGCCTGTTCCACTTCACCCCCCCCAAAATAGTTTCAATATCTGAAGAACCACTTACTGCACACACATGGTTGAGGGCTTAAAATAAATAAGTCTTTTATCATGTAGAAATTTGAGACAGAACAAATTTATGTCAGAGGATATGCATATTGTGTATCCAAATATAAAAAAAATACAAAAAAAAAAAGCACCTAATAATGTAAAAGCTCAGCACTGCATATTTCAATTTGTAAGTTTTGAAGGAAGCCAAAAATACTTTATATTTGTGTATATAATGTTATATATGTGGAATAGATATTTTTTTATTATTATTTATATATTATTCAAGCGTTTAAATTCCACAAGAGTATTACACCCACCTGTCCTCGAGTGTCTCAAAATCTTTGGAAACACAGAATGAAAGAAAAACCTATTATTCTTAATACATGAATAATGGTAATACTTGTGTACAAAACGCATAGGCTATATAGGCTACCTGTATTATATCGCAATAAGCGATAAAAGTTTGTCGGCTTTGGGGAGGCTCTCAATCTCACTCCATTTGTGCTGCTGAGCGAGAATAGCCCGCTGTCGGGCTACATCCTCCAGATCAGCGGTCATTCTTTTGAATTTGGCCATCCATAAGTCTTTATCAGATATGTCGGCAAGTTCAGTTTCAAGATTGGCATGATTTACTGCTGTGAACAATGACATGTTCAGTTGTGATGGGTTGATGTCCAGCGGCGTCACGGGGAAGGTTAATGTTTCCTTTCTGAATTCACCGAATCTTTCCCCAAATGCGGTTTGCATTGTGGTGATTGCTCGCTGCAAAAGTCCTCCAAGACATTTCTTTTTTAGGGTTGATCCATGGTTAGCTCACTGGGGGTCTGGAATTGAAGATAAGCCACCTGCAGGAAGAGCACACGGGAGGATGAGAAGTTTTGGCGGTGGATGCAGGGTGTGATGCATATTTTAGTGGACATATTAATATTTGCAAAAGAAAATTTTTGTTTTATTAATACTCAATTTAATCATTCAGAGTATAGAGTAAATACATGTAAAAATAGCTGATTTAATCTTTAAAAATTCATTTGTACTTCTTTTTTTTCCCAAGCTGGCGGGAGCCACAGTAGGGGGGCCAAAGAGCCACATGCAGCTCGCGAGCCGTGGGTTGCCGACCTCTGCACTAGACGAAAAGCGAATTCCAATGTGGTATGAGTGAAAATCAATTACGATGTGGCAACATGCAGAGGATGGATCACAACTGAAATTACTGTAACAGAAACACATATGACTCACCTAACTTTCTTGTCCCTCCTTATACTGGAATGAAGCAGTAACAGGATAGCGCATCATCCATTAAATAAAGAGCGACCTGAAGGCTTTCCGTTTATCCAACCAGGCAGTCGCTGGGGCTAACAGTTCAAACTGAGCATGAAAAGCCTCCTAGTCAGATTTACCGGCAAATTTAGGTGTCTTAATGCCTACCGATCTACAGAGTTCATGGGTGCAGCCATCATTGTCTGAATCCGTGTCTTCCAGTGTTTCCTCCAGCTGACGTCACAGCCTCCAGCTAAGGTGCGATATGGTGGCTAGCTCTCAGGTCTGATGGACACTGGCTTGTGTTTTGCTCCTTCCCCCTCGTTACGAGACCCGGAGGCCAACAGCAGTCCTCCCGACAGTTGTGCTGCACCAGTGTAGGCTTACCAGTCCCCACCATCCTCCATCTTTGATTCTGGAGCAGCAACTGCTGCATTAGCAGAAAGTTGTTTAATAGGAACCAGAAATCACTGCATGGTTTTTCAATTGTAACTATGCAGGATATCAGAAGTCCTCCATGTAATTTAGCAAATTAAGAAAGTATTTAAATCAGATGTATAAATCTTCTGATTCCTAAAGCTAACACACTTTCAAGCTAGCTAATTAGCCTATCCTAAAGCCCACAAGAAACACTCCTTTTACTACAAAACACAGAACCAATAATAGTAAAACTGTCAAATATAATTCAACAATATTTATAATATTTTAATTTTGAATTATATATTTGAGAAAAATGTTGCTATGATCTAGTTTTCAAGCAAGAGCCATGCGCTGTAGAACTGTCAGTTAATTTTTCCATCTCCAAGTTTTGTATTGTCCAGCCAACCTTTCAGAAACTGGAGCAGTTTTAAATCATTTAGCTAGCCAATGATATTGACACAAGGAGGACAGAAAAAAGTGATTTGCGTACAGGATTTCAAACGGGCGTAATTACTCTGATAGATACACACATGCTTCTGGCCAGAACAATGATCAGCCATCTGCGTGAGCCCCCCCTGCCCACCTCTAGGTCTGGCCATGAAACATGAATTTGTAGGCCATTAACAGCTTTATTGTTAAAATAAAGTCATGGTGACTTCACATTTCACATTTGCAATATGAACATGTGTAATTTATGAACAAAATGTGAAAGTCTCTTGAGTTGTATTTTCAGTAAAACATGAACCCCTCTGAATGCATTTTCCAGTCTATGGCTTGTTTCTGCCAGTTTTCTGCATTAAAATGTGTCACTTTCCATATTGATGAGATGAACATTTGCAGAAGTATGTTCAGTTTTATGAAAATACAGAGCACTATTTTGTTTTTAAAAATGACATAATACCTTTTTCCACAAGACAATCAAATTGAAAATACATGTTTCAGAAATATTGCCCATCCCTGGGTATAATGAAACAGTGGTGTAGTAGTCAAGTGGCTAAGGTCTGAGAGACTGAATGACTGAGATCCTTGAGGTTGATGGCTCAAGCCCCAGTCTAGCCACAGCAAGAACACCACAGATTCAATGAAACAGATTCAACTTTGGAGTATTAGAGATTTACTGTGTGATTGATATCATTGCTGAGTTGTTCAGTCACTCCTGACACATTATCATAGAAGCAGCTTTTAACCAGCTTCAGCCTTAACTTGCTGAAGAGCTGTTATACTACAGAGACAGTAGCCATTACTTACCTCTCCAGCTCATTTCTGTCCTTCACATTCTGGCCTATGAAATGGACTATTGTGTATAGTCAATATATAATTTTAATATGCACTTGAATAATGAAATTTCAAAATGTAGAAGGTGTACATATCTCTACAATAATTCAAATGCATGCACAGCTTGTTACAAATCAAATATGAATTTGTTGAAGACATTTGTTGAAGACTGCTGTGGAAAAGTTTGACTAAAATCTTTACTTGTTTAATCTGTAATCTGTTTACAATTTGACAACAGATTCAGAAAAATATCTTTGGAAGGCAAATGTCTCTGGAGTTGCGAGCAGACTCTGGTTGGCAGGGAGTGTAGAACTTAACCCACAGCGAAACTGAACTTCCTAAGATGGCACTGTGGCTAACCCTGCTGCTCTCTTCATACGGGGAGATGTAGTACCTCTCTTGCTCACAAGCATACACACACTGGTGACCAATGAAACCTCCAAATACTTTCTTCAACACTGCAGACTAGCATGCTCTTTCCACTAGGAAAACGTTTGCCTGCTGCACTCTTGCCATTATGCGGTTAGCGAATTAGCTAAGACGAGCTTTTAAGGTCTCGGATGTGTACTTGGACAAGCAAATTTACAAAGTGATGCGGAGTAGTGTCACTACTTGCACTTTTGTCCCTGATGCTTCAGATGCAAGGTTCACTCGATCAGCTGTCAGTTTTCAGTAGTCTTCAACAGGAACTGTACTCACACTGCCATTCTGCACTCCGCCATTTTTCTGCTCACCCATACGTCATTATCTCCTCCCTTCTTAATTTCTCCTGAACTCTGATTGGCTATAGCCATCATACATACATTCTTTAGAACATGATAAAGCACTGAGTTACATTTCTTTGTAATGCAATATAAATGAGGCTTTTTAGGCCTGAGGCTTTGGCCCCCTGCCATGCCCCATGCAGCCTTCAAGCCCCCCCAGCTGTGCTTCTGCTCCACCTACACCAGCCTGTGTCCAGTGAGACTGAGATACAACCTGTTAAATTACCTTGGATCAGCTGTGTAACCCAGTTACTTTTCACTGACATACAGCTGGGTACAGGTGACCCTGCTTTCTCTACACCTGGACCCTGTGAAAGAAAAAAAGGAGACTGAGCTTTCAGTTAACCTCATCCTCTTACTGCAGCTCTAACTCACAGTATATGGATACAGATCTTCCAGTTAACCTGTTTACCTTGGATTATCTGGGGATTCTCCTCTGAATCTTGAGTTGCTCAACTGACCAGTCACTCTTCACAAATATACAGCTGGGTACAGGCGAACCTGCTTTCTCCACCTGGACCCTGTGAACAACTCATTGAGAAAGTGCTTCCAGTTAACTTCATCCTCTTCCTACATCTGCAGAAGTTATCAATAATAAAAATAGTATATGTCATAATACAATTAATTTGAAATTAGTTGAAATGTATGTTCACCTACACTGCACTGATGACGTGTATAAATATAATTTAACATAACATATCTCACGGATGCTTTTATACCTCTTGCTGACACAGATCATCAGACCTGTAAACACACAAAATACTAACACACTGAATAAACACAAACATGTAAACAGACATACATATACCAGAATGTCACTGATTAAACACATGGCAGACACACACATAAATGGGGTTGGATGTTTGAATCCCAGCTGCATGATAGCTGGCTATGGCTGGAGGTCCAAACTAGCCAGGCAACAGTTGGCCCAGATGCACCGCAGAACTGCACACACAGGCTGACATGCAGACGGCCCATCTGTCAAGTCATGCCGGCGGAGTGCCTTTGCTCGCGTGGAGGAGAGGAGCCTACCCCCTCCCCTCTCCCTGGAAGTCCTGAGAGTCTTAGTCATTTTGCCCCCTTTCCTCCCATCCCAGGTGACCAGTTGCCCTAGTTAGGGTGAGTTTGGGGAGCTGGTTGGGGCAAAGGGTTCAGGCTACGGCTAGGGATAGGATTAGGCTTGGCAAGCTATTTACTGATACTTTTATCATGATTAGGACATATTGCTAATTTTAGCATTGAGTATGCAATGTCATCAAAATTTGTACTTAACTTGCAATTAACTCGCAGCAGCTAGCAAGTTTTCACATTCCATTCATTTTGTATGGATGTGTAAGGGTGTTCAGAAACTTTAATACAAGTGGTCAGGAATGCTAAATTATCCAAGAAATTAATAAATCCAAGCCAAATAAATCCTATAAATCCCTAAATAACATCAAGTGGCGCTACAGTTCCATTAAAAATTATAATACAAGTTCTTGATTTTAAACATTACATATTTTATCAAAATATTTTGTTACACTTCTTTGATGGCTCATTTACCTCTTGCTGATGATTTCAACAATATTAACAATAAGAAATTCCCATGATTCTGTATTACAAGAGTATTATTTTTATCTCTTGATTTTGTATGCATAATAATAGGTATTTCAATAATTTAGTCATTATTATTCTCATGAATTTGGTATATAAATAAATACTATGTCATGATATCATGGTACATTTCCAATAATGTAATACCCAAGAGTTAATGTCTAAAACAAGTCATTGTTCTGGTTTTCAGTTACACATACAGTTTGCATCACAATCTCATGAGTTTGTATTTTAAAAAAGCAGTATATGTACCACAATATACAGATAATGTAACACTCATGGATATGGGACACAAATGTACATTACATTTTCAATGTCATCATGGGGAATTGCCTCAATAACATTTGTAGCAACTCATGATGTAATAACTGCACATAATGTAATAACTGTGGATAATGTAACAAAAAATGTTATTTAAACTCTTAATGTAATAATCTGCTGATAATGTAATGAAAATATTGAATGCATAACGCAATCACTTTTTGTGCATAATGTAATAAGTTGTTACATTATATGCTGGTTATTACGTTACATGTTAAGTAACAATTTTTTGATTAATGATATAATAAGACACTAAAGCTGCAACGATTAGTCGTTTAATCGATTGAAAGACAATTAATTGCCAACTATTTTGATAATTTATTAATTAATCAATTGATTTGAAGCAAAAATGCCAAAAATGTGATGGTTCCCTGTTCTCAGATGTGAGAATTTGCTGCTTTTCTTGGTCTTACAGTACAGTAAATTGAATATTTTGGGGTTTTGGACTGTTGGTCAGACAAAATAAGACATTTAATGCATCTAATTTTCTAGGAAACTGTAATGGGCATTCTTCAGTGTTTTCTGTCGTTTTATACATTACACGATTAATCGATTAATCAGGAAAAAAATTGGCAAATTAATCGATAATGAAAATAGTTAGTTGCAGCCCTCAATGTTTTTTTGCAACAGGTATCAGCAGTGTATCAGCAGATTTTGACAATTCTGTCTTAAAGAAGCACAATGTAAGATTTTCATTTATAATATTGCTAAATATTAAAAATTCATTACAAATGAATAATTTGTATGTTGAAGGAGTGAAGCTGAGAGTTTCTCATCAAGCATCTGTTTATGATAAATCAGAAGGAAATGTTCCAGGGAGATCCTAAAATACTTAATATGGAAATAAGACACATGAAACTAAATCCGGAATAAACGGATTATATACTGCAATGTATAGATAACGTCAAGATAATGGATATGGTACACAAATGGAAAATATTACAGTTTCAATCTCTGACTGGTAAATTTTGTCTAACTTTTAATACACAAAGTAATAAGTCATTCTCATGATTTTGAATGACATATAAAATATATACATGATTTTTTAATTAAAACATAATTTATTACCATATTGTTGATGTTGAAAAATAGAATAAGTCTTCCAATATATTTACAATATAACATGGTTATATAAGGTAATATAAGTGGTTCGAAGGCTGGTTAGGTGGGTGGTGTTTGAACAAGAAAATGATCCAGAGAAATTTGTCTTCATTGTAGGAGAGTTTTCAGAAAATGGGACATCACATTGTCATTTAAAATGTCCACTGCTCTGCTGGTCACAGCTCTGTTAGAGTGATACTGCTCAATGAAAACCTGCAAATCACTCAACATCAAGCATCTGTTCCTTCTCCTCTCCTGAGTGTCCTTCTGCACAATTTTCATCTGCTCACGTTGCAACTCAACAAATTCTTGTGTGGTGAGTTCTTGTTTGTGGTCCTCCACATCCTCCTTGTTGATATCCAGGCCCAAAGTTTTGCCAATGGTCACAATCTCGTTTACTAAAGTTACACCCTGTCTCTTCCTGAAAGCCCTCAAAGTCACAACCTGGCCAAAGTTTCTTCCAGGCAGACTGCAACGTGTGGTAAGAGACATTGCTCCATGCCTTGTCAGTGAGGTTTACACAGTGGAGGATATTGAAGTGATCCTTCCAAAAATCATGCAGGGTCAAATCCGTGTGACCTGTGACCTGGAGGAAAAGAGCCTTTGTATACAACTTTTTGAAGTTGGAAATTACTTGCTGGTCCATGGGCTGGATGAGAGGAGTGGTGTTAGGAGGAAGAAATTTGACCTTTATGAAGTCGTATTCAACATCAAGGTCTTCTTCCATATTTGGAGGATGGGCAGGAGCGTTGTCCATACCCAGCAGACACTTAAGGGGCAAATTATTTTCCTCAAGATATTTCTTGACAGTTGGCGCAAAAACATCAGTCAACCACTCCATAAAAACTATTCTTGTTACCCAAGCCTTGCTATTTGCTTTCCACAAGATCAGAAGTTTACTCTTTATTACATTATTGCACCTAAAAGCACATGGATTCTCAGAGTGGTACACTAAAAGAGGCTTAATTCTACAATCTCCACTTGCATTAGCACACAATAAAAGTGAACGCCTGTCCTTCATTGGTTTGTGGCCAGGCATTGACTTCTCCTCTTGGGTTATGTAGGTCCTTCTTGGCATGTTTTTCCAAAAAAGTCCCATTTCATCAAAATTAAAAACTTGATGCGAGACGTAGCCTTCAGAGTTGATAAAGTTTTCTTAAATTCCTTCACATAATTATCTGCTCCTTTTTTGTCCGAACTGGCTGCCTCACCATGCCTAACAACACTGTGAATTCCAGTTTGTCAACAAAATTTCTCAAACCATCCTCTGCTTGCCCTCAACAGCAGCAGTACTTGTACTCAGTGTTTCCAACACTAAATCAGCATGCAAAAGTAAAGCCTTCTTGCATATTAGACCCTCGCTAATGCTATCTCCAGCAAGCTGTTTTTTATAAATCCAAACTAACAACAACTTTTCTACTTCTTCTACCACTTGAGACCTTTGCTTTGTTAACATAGTCACTCTTTTAGCCACATGAGCCGCCTTTAGCGCATCTTTGTTCTTTAGGATAGTACAGATCGTCGATTTAGCCATGTCGTACTGCTTGGTGAGATCGGAAACATGAACACCACTCTCACGTTTAGCTATTATTTTCTTCTTAGTTTCTACTGCAATACGCTTAGGGTTCTTAACACCACTATCAGTAGCACTTTTCATTTTTTGTGGGAGCCATAATGAGGGCAAATTTAGTAGAAATAGCACAACGACGAATGATGTCAACAACGCTGAGTAGGAAGTAGGAAGTACAGTACTACTGACACTATCTACGATGCGCTATATGAAAAGCCCGCGGGTCTGTGTGTGTGTTCG